>JAFEMH010004542.1:0-52500 GCA_022495995.1 Adenophora triphylla var. japonica | reverse complement strand
AAATTCGTCGCTAATCCGTCGACATAAGCTTTGAATTGGTCGATTATTTTTTCCTTATTTGGAAACGAAGAGATGGTTCCTAAATTTAAAAATGGAAACCAACAGTTGGGGACGAACATTTTAGGGACGAAAAATTAGGGATGAACTGTTTGTGCCAAATTTAAAATTGGTGACCATTTGTTGATCCTTAAATGGGGACGACCTACTCCTATGGCAACCAATAGGTGGTTCCCAAATGGGAATGAACAGTCTTGGTCTATTTTAGCAACCAAAAATCGGCAACCAAAATGTTGATCCCCAAATAGAAAAATAGGGATGACTTTGTACATTTAGAAACCATTTTGTCCGTTCTTGATATAATTTATTCTAGTAGTGAGGGTTTTGAGAAATTGATCAATCTCTTAATCATTTTAATTGATTATTGCTAGATCCCCCTTTTATCGTGTCGGACTAGGGTTTTCATTGTAGCACCTTCACAATTCTTGTATGTGTCATCTTGATTTGTGATTAAAGTAAAATTGACATTAATTCTATTTGAAATAGTAATAGATTAATTTCTTGATCTTAGGCCCTGTCTTGTCGAGCGTTTTAATCAAAACGAAGATTAAAAAACTCATCTTTTTTTTATTAAGCGTGTTAGTGAAGAGTTTTAGTCAGTTGCTTTTTAAAAAGTTGAGAACTTTTTGACCGCTCAAAATTATAACGTCTAGAAATAAGCTATAATAAGGAATGCTAAAAAAAAATGAGTAGGTCTGCTGAGAAACGCGTTTCTCCATAACTATGGAGAAACGCGTTTTTAATAGCCAGAAGCTATACGTTTGATAACCAGAAGAAAATTTCTGGATATCAGTCTCAAAGGGTTCTGGATATCCAGAAGCTTTGGAACGGATATCCAGAAGCCTTTGGGCGGATATCCGAAAAATAGATTTGAAGCCAAATCCAAGGCCAAAGACCAGAAATTGCTTATTGAAGGTTTACGGATATCCGAAACCTTCAAATGTATATCCAGAAACCATCAAATGAATATCCAGAAACATTTTGAAAGTTTCTGGATATCATTTTGAAGGTTTCTGGATATCACTTTCATAAGCTTCTGGATATCCTTTCAAAGGGTTCTGGATATCCAGAACCTTTGAGACTGATATCCAGAAGTAACCATGGGACAAGGTCATGGCCAATACAAAAAGTTTCTGGATATCCTTTCAAAAGGTTCTGGATACCCGTAACCCGTTTCTCCATAACTTATGGAGAAACGCGTTTCTCCCTAAATTTTACGAAAAAAAATATGTTTTCTCCCTATATCCCTGAACCCTTTTTTCTCTCAAAATATTCATTTAAAAAAATATAATTCCTAATATAACAATCCTTCCAAACTGTATTTGTCAAAAATGTTTATTTTTTTAAAACTCGCTAAATGTTATAGCGAGTTTGACCTTTGTGCGTTCAAAGTCACCAAATGGAATGGCGAGTTCTTTTTTTTTTTCAAAATTTTCTTTTTTATTTCTGCATTTTAAGAAAAATGACTTGGTAATTAAAAGATAATCTTTGTATAATTATGATTGTTTGTTGGTTTTTGTGTTGGACAAAAGAAAAACTATGTATGCCTTTTTTTTCAATTTTAATAAATAATTATGTTTTGATATTTTTATTTTGAAAATAATACAATACTTCTTTATTGTTTATAGTGATTTAACTTGTTTTTTTATGAATAATACATAAAGCTCAACGTTTTAAAATGATTCACCAAACACATTTATAAAGAGTAAAAATGTCATTGTAAACAAATATTAACAATTATATCAGCGTTTTAAAATGATTCACCAAACACATTTATAGAAAATATGATTCGTTTTAAAAAGCTCCGATTCACAATTGTCCTGTTTTAAAAACTCTCCGTTTATAAAACTTTGCACTAGACGAGCCCTTAATCTCTCAAAGCTTTCATCAATTAATACATTGAATCTTGTTCGTGTCGACTATGTTTAATTATTGATTAGGATTATTATTTGAGCGTGTCGCCGATAGTAATTGATAACAAAGAAGAGATAGAGATTTCATATCTCGTGATCAAGTAATTAGGGGAAAGAAAGAAATAATCATTCTTGTGATGATGATTGATAGATGGGGATAGTTTTATATATCCAGAGTGCTTTTACATTATTGTTTACAACTTAGATTTTACTTCCCGTCTTAGGAAAATTAATTCAACAAACAAACAATCCCCACCCCCATTTTCTTTGTGTCGTGCCGAGAGCGTATTCAATAACCGTTTTTCGTGGATCGATCCTGGACTTGCTCTAGCTGCTTATTTGTGGCCGAGTCCCAGTTAATTTAGTAGGTGTGCGACATTGCCTATCATTGTACTATCTTCAATTTTGCAATATCATGATTTCGTACAAAACTTCATTAAAACGCAACGAAATCGTTCAATGTTACAAAAGTTCAAATGACCTCATGTGACTAACCTCTGCTAGATTTTTGATAACTCATAATTAATTTTTTATGTGTATGTAATACAAACACCACCACTACCACCACTATTAGCACAACAACAGCATGAACACCAAAACAAAAACTGCCTTTTCAAATTTCATCTCTGTACCCTAACATAATCCCAAAGATACTGTTGCATCTTTCTCGTTTTAACCATTGTCAATTATGCAAACAATCAAAAACCTAGGACATCCAAATTTGCCAAATCCAAACTACACAAAACATAGCACACATGCAAAGCCCTATTTCTTCATTCAAAAAACAAAACCCTCAATTTCTCACACACCCAAAATTAAATACTCAAATACAGTAAAACTACAAATGCCAAATCCAAAACTAAAAGCATCAAATCCCAAATTAAATCACTGCAACAAAAATTTCAATCACTGTAACAACTATGGTTTTAACAACATTCTATAAAGCGCCGGAAACGAAAAAAAAAGTGTCTAAGAAGCTATTTCAGAAACATTTCCCGTCACTTTTATAAAGAGGTTTCAATAAAAATTTTCGGCACTTTTCAAAAGTGCTATATATTTTCGACAATTTTTTAAAACAAGTCTTCTACCAATAAGCCTAAGCACTATATGATACAAATTTTCAGGCACGCGTATTTATTTAAACATATAAAATACCAAAATAAATTTCTTTTTATAAGCAAGACGTTACAAAAAGTATCGAAAATTAACGACACATATTAAAAAGTGCCAAAAATTTATCGAAACTTACTAAAAAGTGCTGTAAAATGGCACTTACCAAAAAGTGCCTGAAATTTAGAGATTCTTATTAAAAAATGTCCACAATAAAACAAATACTTTTTGCGATGGCATTAACGACAACTATAAAAGGATTGCGACAGACATGAACAAGATATGGCTTTAGCAATTGCCTTGTGAACTTTTGTACGACATATGTCATCACTTTTAAGAAGCTAATGCGATGGCATTTTTTATTTAATAAAATAACAAATTATAAGAATTTATTATTTTAGGCGATGGTAAACGCAGTCGCCCTATTAATTTAGATATGCAACAGAAATTCTTGTCACCTAAACTTTGCGCGACAAGGCTTTACACAACAAGGCTTTGGCTATTTTTTTTTCTTGGATATTAGCGTCACTTATCAAAAAGCTTCGGAATTTAAGAAACATTTAATAAAATGTGCCTAGAATTCAGCGGCACTTAAAAAAAAACTATTGAAAAGTATCTGCACATAATAAAGCAAAAATAAAGTGTTTCAATATTATGGAACTTATAGAAGTGCCCGTAAATAAGTACTACAAAATGCCATATTTGTTATAGTGAATAGAAAAATAAAGAAATGTAGCCAAACTTGGATCTAGAGAGAAAGCGAGTGGGACTCAATTTTTAGTTATGAGAAAGAGAGACACAGAGAGGGAGAGAGATAGAGGCACCACTAGGAAGGAGTGGGGTGGGGCACCACCGAGGGAGGAGCGGGGTGGCTATTTTGGATTTATGATTTATTACCTTGAATTTGGTGATGGAGACACTTAAACCAAAGGAGATTTAAGAGTTGTGTTTGATATGGTGGATGTTGTGTTGATTTAAGAGAAGAGGTGAAAGAGAGTTTGAGGTTGGGAATGGAAAAGGGGAAATGTTTATCTTTCATTTGGGTTTAAGTTATTGAGGAGGGTGCATTTTGAATTCCTAAAGTAGTTGAAACTTATGGATGGAAAGTATGGATCAAATTTTTAAATCCATTGACGAACCAATTAAAATTTAATGAAAGTTAGTCACGTGAGGTCATGTGACTACCCTTCGTCAAATTTTTAACTATATTTTGTAAGGAATCAAGACATTGAAAAATTGAAGATAGTATAATGATGACAATATTGAAAAATAAGCTGACTAAGGACATGCATTTGAAATGGACCAAAAGTTCAGTGACCGAAGTATAGGTTTCGCCTCTTGCAAAGTGGAGCGTATAACAACCATCCGGAAGTTATAAACAATGGGGGTCACATGTTTAAAGGACTTTGCTATTTCAAAACTCGCAAAATAAAGTTATATTTGACAAAATTGTGAGATTTTTCATGTGTCGTGCTCATGGAACCAGTGCTTGGGTGATTTAGTCATTTCACTCTCATTTTTCTAGTTTGGCAGTTAATTTTAGCCCTCGAAATTTCAACATCAATTAAAAATCCCCTTTTGACCATATCGTGTTTTTAAACAAACCCAAAACCACCCACAACGACAATAAATTAACCTTAAAAACAATACAAACAAGTCCATGACCAAAAAGAAAAAAAAAACAAATCACAACACAAACAACACACAAAAACACAAAAACAATCTCCAAAAATAACCCTAAGAAATTAATAATTCACAAAACAATTACAACTCTAGAAAGTGGGCAATTTCGTGGAAGAAAACCTACCCCAAACTAAAACAAATAATAACACACTAATAGCCAAACCCAGGTTGTATTAGCTCAAAATCCATCACAAGTTTCGACCATCATCAATCCCCCATGCTTACGTTGTTTGGTCAAAGTGTTGTGAAACAAAGGGTTGTGAGTTGACCAATCAACCTTATTAAAATAAATTAAATCAAATGCGCTTTAAAATTTAAATTGAAGTCAACGGGAGAGGGAGGGGATAAATTAGGGAGGATGGGGAAGAGAAGGGGACTGTTGGGCAGGGTGGGCAAAGGGTGCCGATAGTAGGGGAAGAAGGGGTGGACGATAGTAATAAAATACGGAGAACACAAAATATATTATGTATTATTTGTCTTGAAGGTTTCATAAGTTAGAGAACTCATATTTATACAAAAATCAAATGAGTTCTAATTTTGTAAGAATTCTAACAAATCTTTTTATTCAAATAACAAATTTCCTTATTCTTATATAAATTTAATTCTAATTGAAATACTCCAACTATAGGTAGCTCTCCCAAGTTGGTATTGGATCAATAACAACTTAGGTAACTAAATAGTTTCTTTCCTTAAGAATATATCTCGATATCATAACAGTTATTGATGAGAGGGATAAAAGGTTGGGATTACTAGATGTAGTATAGGGGTGGGGGTGGCAGGCGGGGATAGGATAGGGGGAAGAGGAAGGAGATGGTGAGTTTTGGAATGGGAGACGGTGTAAGGAAAGTCACAATCATATCCCGAGATTCATGTCAATTGTATAATAGTCAATATCAGTGTAGCTTGATTGTAGGAGTAGAATAGCTCAATTATAGGGATTCAGCCTTGTATATATTCACATGTACTCTTCCATCACAAAGTAACTAAGGCAGATTCAATCTTCTTTCTTATTCTTTACATGGTATCAGAGCTGATAACGATCCATAGCTTTTTCTAATCTGCCCTAATTCCCATTTTCCATGGCTTCTGATAAGTCAGACCCCAACAACCCTTATTCTCTTCACCATTCTGATCATCCCGGAATGGTTCTTGTTTCCAAGCCCCTTGACGGGGACAACTACTCGACTTGGGGTAGAGCCATGGTTATCTCTTTGAATGCAAAATCCAAATTGGGTTTTGTTGACGGAACTTTGAAAGCACCATCAGCCACCAACAAGCCAGAAGAATATGCTGCGTGGAAGAAATGTGATGATATGGTATTATCTTGGCTTCTCAATTCCCTTACATCTGATATTGCTGATAGTGTTATATTTTGTAGTTCCGCACATGAAGTGTGGAAAGATCTTCGAAGTCGTTTTTCCCAAAGCAATGCTCCTCGAATCTTTCAGATTGAGAGGGACATCGCTTGTCTATCTCAGGATCAAATGACGGTTGCGGCTTACTACACGAAGCTTAAGAAATTATGGGATGAGTTAGGCTCTTATAATGAGGCAATCTGCACTTGTGGAGCAGATACTAAACGACGCAAATTGATGCAGTTTCTTATGGGATTGAACGAATCCTATAACTCCGTTCGTGGTCAGATCCTTCTAATGAATCCATTACCTGATGTTGCACAAGCTTATTCCTCCATCATTCAAGAAGAAAAGCAACGGAATTTAGGTGTTGTGCGTGGGACTACAGAAGCATCTGCCATGGCAGTTCGAAAAGATGAACTTGTAGCTCTTGCTGTCCGACAATCTGGCTCTTCTTCTCGTTCTACTTCGTCCAACCGCAAGCCGCTACATTGTTCTTATTGTGACAGAGATCACCATGTCAAAGAGACATGCTGGAAATTAAATGGCTACCCACCTGGACATCCCAAGCACTCATCATCCAAATCCACTCATCACAAGAACAATGGCAACAATCAATCTTCGGCTAATAATGTGAGAGAGGCTCCGATCATGCAGCAAATGCAGTCTGTTATGAACGGATTGACTGAATCACAGCTGCAACAAATGTTGTCTATTATGCAGAATGCCGGGTCATCTCAGGAAGCCGTCCCAAAGGCAAATGTTGTGATCAGTACTCCTTCAGGTTTGTCACCCAGACTAATAATTGATAGTGGTGCTACAGACCACAATATCAGTGTAGCTTGATTGTAGGAGTAGAATAGCTCAATTATAGGGATTCAGCCTTGTATATATTCACATGTACTCTTCCATCACAAAGTAACTAAGGCAGATTCAATCTTCTTTCTTATCTTTCTTATTCTTTACAGACGGGGTAGGGGGAGGCAGTTTACATGGTGCTGGGGTGTGGGGCAGGGGAGATGGAAGGGAGATGAGTGCATTTGACTGGGATTAGGGGAGGGTTAGAAAGGCTGAGGGAGGGGTCGGGGATTGATGATGCATGATTTGTTACAGACAAATCAATTTTAGCACCGTCAATTTTTAAAATTTCATTTGATCCCATAATGAGCAAAAATAAAATTTCAAATCAACCTCAATTAATTTGCATGTGATAGGTACATGCTTGCTAACTTAACCAAAAATCAAACAATTCCCTCCAAATGCCCTTACTTTCGAATATTTTTTTTATTTTGAAAAATAGGACCCTTTCTACTACGAATGATAAAATTACACAAATACTATATTTTTACAAAAAAAATAAATGTCCCACTTCATAACTAAATGGAAACAAAATATTTAAATTTTTTTGTTAAAAACATAAATAATTATGGGCTTATTAATAGTTTGCTATCATATGTAGAACATATAAAAATAATTTAGAGAAAGACATTTAACTTTGACTTATGCATATTTGTTAAATAATTATTTGTATCAAATTTATGACTTATTTAATTTTCTGAGCTATTATGTGGATTTGTTTTTAGATACAAATAGAATGGCTGAGAAAATTTATGGGTTCATGGTTATTTGGGAGGGAGCACGTACCTTTCGAACAAAAATGTCTAGCACTTATATTTTAAACTTTTCACATTGTGTCGCATGGAATTTCATATGTAACAGGTGAAAGTCCTCATGGAAACTATTATATTTAGTTTATCTATTTTAAATTATTATAATATCTAATTTCGCATAATCGCAAATAAATAAAAATGAGCTATTACAGTACATATTCTACTTATTCACTATTTTGTTAATAAATGTTTTAAATGAGATTATTTGGATAAAAGTAGCATCAAATTTTCAATTAGTTTGAGTGACTTTTTATCTTGTTTTTTTTACTTCATTTACTTATTTCACCCCTTTTTTAGATCATGTCACAAATTTATTATTTGTATGAATATAATAAAATGAAGGCAAACCGCAAAACAAAATAAAATGTACCCAAATTTGTTGGGCTTGTATGCATTTGATACATAAACATCCTTTTGTTGCATGAAATATACTTCGCCTAAATTTGATTTGCATCCAAAGTACCTAGTCCAACGATCTTCATTTTACCATTACCTTGTAACGAATTGATAAAGTATATTGCATTAAGATGTCACTAGATAGCAAATTGCATTGGTTGTAAAAATCGTGAAAGTACGTTGCATATTCTGGTCATTCACCTTGCCAAATATTCACGATGCTCACTTTGTTCCCAAATAAACTAGTCACCAACCCGTCGGTACCCGACGGGAATATGGAATTGCTTGAACCAAGTTAAATGGCATACAAAATATGTTTTGATTATTTGCTAATTATTGATGAGAGTAGAATAAGGCCACGTTTGGGATTGCGGTGAAAGTGGGTAAACGAACGTTCAACCCGAAAGTCGACGCGAAAGAATGTTTGGGGAAAGGAATTGCGATCACGTCCGAAGTTCGTATAACGTGAAATACTGCGTTCCCATGAAGGCCCCGTCTGATACACAGTTTATAAAAAGAAGATTTTTAAGACGAAACAGTACCTGGTACAGAAATTCGGCCGGGGGTGGCCGAACCTGAACAGAAATTCGGTCACTACCGGCCGAATTGGAGCTAAGAAACAGAAATGACATTTTTAACAAATAAATGGTTAGAGCATACATGATGAGCCTGCTGAATCTCTTGTCTTGGAACAAATGTGTATGAATTTTTTTTTTTTTTTTGAGAGGAAGAAGAAGGTAAGGGAGGAGGTAATTTTTTTTGGAGTAAAAAAATAAAGAAGAAGTGAATAAGTGAAGAGGTGGTGAAAATTGATGAGGGAGGGAGGGGGAAGGTGGTGAAAATTGATGAGGGAGGGAGGGGAAGGTGGTGAAAATTGATGAGGGAGGGGGGAAGGTGGTGAAAATCAAATACGGGTTTACTCAACAATTTTACGGGTTTATTTAACATTAGTAAATGAGGGGATAGATTTAGGGATATTTTTGTCATTTCACTCGATGGCATTTTTGAAAATTCCAACTTACGGGTTTACTCAACAATTTTACGGGTTTATATAACAATTCTCAAGCTTGAGTTGACACAAATAACTAAATAAGCACAGACACAGTCCAACCAAATGAAACAGTATAGAAGGTTTCCGTTCTGACTGTTGAGTTTAGATCAAATCAAATGAAAAATGGGGTTGGAGTTGGAAATGGAACTGTTGTTGAGAAATCAGGGTCGTCGATGAGAAATCATAATAATGTCACGAATTCGGAGCAGTCGTCGAGCTGTTGTTCAATGGGGGAAGGCGAATTCAAGATTTACCAAGCTTTCATTTTCTCTATACCCGTCTTCTTCACCTTCGTCCTCCTCTTTTCCATACATTTTTCTATCTCCTCCATCGCCGCCGATCTAGAACGCCGTCGCTCCTCCAATTGCCTACGCTTGCCACCAATCAAATCTCCAGGGTAACACATTTCATTTTCTCATTTAATTTAGTTTTAGTGTTTATTTTGATTTTTCTTGAAATGTGGTTGTTGGGCTTACGACGGAAGCGGGGTTTGAAGAAAGAGCGAGGGAGATGCTGCCCATTATTGTGTTTATGGAAAGCTTCTCTGTTAGTGATACACAGTGAGTGGCCTTCTCTCTTTCTTCTTTACACACTGACACTCACTCTTCATGTTTTAACCTATGGGTGTTGATTGATAATAGTAGTACCATAGCATGTATTGGCAATTGTCAGGGGAATGCTCTAGCAAATGGTTCCCTCTCCCAACCCCCGCTTGGCGCACCGGGGTTTGCCCTTTTTTTGGAGAGATTAAATCCCAAAACAATCTCCAAATTTCGGAGAAGTTACGAACCTCTCCCCATGAACAATTTCTGATTTACACTTCAACTGATTATGAAACTGAAGTCGGAACTGCAGAAGGTTAAGATTCATGGTAGTGAAAAGGATGTACTGTATTTTTTTAATCTGCTTAATGTCGTATTACATGCACAATTATATTATATGAATGCTTAAAGTTAAAGGGTTACAATTGCAAGTTATTTTGAGTCACTCTTTTCCTGTTTATTAATTAATGATTAGCGTAATTTAATTGAATTTTTTTCAAAAAAAAATGTTGGGATAATGGAAATATCCAATTAAGGAATACTACATCATGATTTGGCAGCACTTATGAAAGTTCACATGTACCCCTTGAGTAGTTAGATAATAGACTTTTTGGTTTGTATAAGGAATACTACACATTTTTTACTCGCTTGTGTTCCTGCAAGCAGTTTGACGCTATAACTATTGAAGAGTAATGCTTTGATCACAGACTTTTTGATTTGTATAGCTTTATTCTTACCAATATCCCTAGGATAGATATGTACCCTGTGTCTTAAATATTGCATATTTATATTGAACATATACCTGTTCTTGCATCATTTTCTTTATGTTGGTTTATTTTATTTTTTGTTTAACAAAGATTCTTGCTCTGACATTTATATCTATCACCTTTGCAGGATAAAAGCAAATGGTTTAGGGAACTGGTAAGTGTTTTTCATTAGTATTGTATCAAATATCTTTATGGAGTGCTTTATGAACAATATCATGCCTGTTACCTTTAGGAACAACTGGTAGAATCTGCCTAAAGTCACTTCCAAGTATAACAACCACACCACCAAACGGCTTTTCAGAGCATCTGCCATTTGTTGAACGTAAGACATCCCGTAAACTACGATCGACGGCCTCAAAACAATGTCTATGCGCCATTGGAGCTTCATCCCAAATAATTAGCTTTGTTTTTTGTAGAAGTCCTGTCTCATACATGCCGGGCCTTAATTTCGCAAGTAGAACTCTCATCGACCTGTATAGGGATGCCAAACCTTGAATGTGCAGTCCTACCCTTAGGAAGTAGCAAAGAAGCAATTCCACTTTGGAAGCTACTTTGGAAGAACAATTTTCCCCGCTTCTTAAGGCGAGAACACAAAGTCCTCCATAAAAATGTTTTACCGGTACCTCCATAACCATATAAGAAAAATACACCACCATCTCCCTATCAACAAATTTGAAATAATTTTATCGTAAACACCCTTTTGCTCGAGTGTCGGTTGTGGAAATAACCTGGAATGCTCGGCTTTCATCTCATCAATATCATAAGATGTCTCCTCTAAAATAAGCATATTTTCAACATCTTCAATGTCACTATATAATGGTTTAGGCATGTCCCCAAATTTATCAAGGCGGCTACTATTACATTTGACAACTTTTCTATCTCCACCAAAGCAATATTCTTGATTTGTTCCTCACGAAGCTTATGTCCTGCAGTTATACAAAATAATTTAAATATATAAGTAAATTTATGCCAATTATAAGTAAAAATTAATATACTAAAATTACTTTATAAATATAGTTACTAAGGAGTTAATAGATATAGATAAGTGATTTATGATATTATGTTATGATTTTGTTGATGTTCCAGATGTTTACTTTGAAGCTATACATGGATTTATATTTCCTTGAAGCTATAATTTGATTAGTGATACATGTTTTTCTTCAATTAATTTTTGGGACAGCGGGAGTTAAAACTAATCTAAATTATAACTCAAAAAAATATGATAGGACAGAGAGAGTATTAAAAAGAAATATAATCATACCCAAAAATATTATGGGAAAGAGAGAGTATTAAAACTAATCTAAATTATAGCTTAAAAACAATATGGGACAGATGGAGTATTAAAAAGAAATATAATCATAAGAAAAAGCATTATGGGACAGAGAGAGTATTAAAATTATTCTAAATTATAGGTAAAAAAACATTATAGGACAGACGGATTATTAAAAAGAAATATAACCATAATCGAAAACATTATGGAACAAAGGGAGTATTAAAACTAATCTAAATAATATGCAAAATCAATAAATTAAATATTAATTCAAATACCAGGTTTGTCGTGCATTTTCTGATGTTTGTCCTCAATATCATCGGCAAGTAAGTGCCATGTCTTTTCCCACACCTCATTAGGCATCGACATACTGTTAGAGAGAAGTGAAATAACAAAGAGCCTTCGAAGACCATCAGGAAACTGCCAGTGACTCGCCTTAATTATCCCATCAACATATTCCTTGTCATCATCCAATAACCCAAGAGCATAACACACGGATTTGAAATCTGGATAGATAACCTTGTTCACAGTTCTCAAACCCTCGTAGCAAGTAGGACCAGCGACATGATTCAACATAAGCCTGAGATAATAAAGTTCACCGCAATTCATAGATACATGGTAAATACGCCCAATTGCAATCCGCTTGTCTTTTCTACGACGCCATTCACGTTTACTTTTATCCCAGACATGATGTTGAGTAAATTCTGCATATTTATACTTCCGAGCCTCTGGATGCTCTTTATTATAATCAAACCAACTCATGAATTGAGATTCCTTAACCGTAGCTTTATTCATAACATCAGGGAGAAAGTCACCATCCCTAAAAGGAATACAATGATCACCCTCCAAATGAAAAGCCAGACGCTCAACAGGAGGCGTACGATAGTGGAGCTCGAATCCAAAAATACACCACATAGCCTCACAGGCAGATGCATACCGACAAACTATTTGCCTTTTCACCTCATCCATTTCAACACCAAGACACACTCTATCGCTTCCCTTATTAATATACTTGAACAAATATTTAATTGCTTTGCTCTGATTACACTACTCAACATTTATGTGTGCCTCATATCTTAGCAAAAGATATATGTTATATGGGACAATCCAACCATTATTTAACACGTTTCCATTCTTCTCAATAGTCGCACCATAATCCCTACGTCGATATACCTGATACCCATTTTCATCCACAAATGTAGACTCATTTAACGGTTTTGGATACTTCTTCGTGCACTTACTCCCAGCCATGCATGTAGACTCATAATTAAAAGGACCGCAAGGACCATGCAACATGTACTCAACCACAGCCTTGTATAATCTAGGATACTTGGTTTTATCAGGAATTTCAGCACAAATCCACTTATCAATATCCCCAACTATAAGAGACTGATATTTTCGATCGAAGAACAGAAGAATGTGAGCATGAGGAAGACCTCTCTTCTGAAACTCCACCGTATATACAACTACATGAATAACAAACAGATCATAGTAATGTGATTACAAGCAATATAAATAAATAGAGTGTTTATTCGGACTATGATATTTACTTATCCATTTATCGATTGAAATAATAAATATTACAATAAACAAATTACGTAGAATGAGCTATCAACCGTACCTTTATTAGCATTTAATTTATCATGATCCGATAGTTGGCTTAGTATTGTAGTTCCTTGGATATCAATTTTAATTTATCTTAAATGGGACAACTATCATGCTTCTTTTCATATTTGGACAACTATCGGATCTTGAGCGATTAATCTTAAACAAAGGAGCAGCTAGTCGTTGAAGTGATATTTATTTATTACCTTACAATCTAGATGTGAGGTGTTTCAAGTTGCATCATTTACTGCTTGCATCTCAAGTTTTAAATTTCAATATAAAACTGCGACCTTCAAGTTTATGTTTCACATTTTTCAGGAACTTTGAAGACATTTATGACATTGAAAAGTTTGTAAGCAGCCTGGAAGGGGTGGTCAAAGTAGTAAAATCTCCACCTAAAATATCAGCGAAAAATCTTGCGATCTGAGGGTTCCTAATCGGGTTCTGAGAAGATCACATTGCGTAAAAGATTGAACCCGTATTTAGAGAGAAGGAAACATAAGGCCGGCAACGTACTTCCCTTCAGTAAACATGAGAAAGAGTGGTAACAATGTAAACTCGGTTGCATGCTTGGGAATGTTTGGCGGTCTAGAGCTACAATCGAGATGTTCGGGATGTGGTTGATTCGATGGTTAAGCGGCTCGAGAACATTAAGTCGCGGAGTCGGACGGGCGGTTCATAGCGCGGTGGACTTGAGGATTGATATGTTGGAGAAGAAGGGTTGCCAAGGAAATGATGGTAGCAGTTCAAAAACCTGTTACGGTCCCCAGGAGATTGCACTGTTTTTGAGGAAGCTTGGTTTCGACAAAGACACTACAATCTATTTGACCCAATCAAGGTGGGATAGCAGCCTTGATGCTTTGAAGGACCTTTTCCCCAGAACTTACACAACGGTGAGTGTTATTTATCATCCTGCTATTATCTTAACACACTACTCCTTCCGTCCCAAAATGAATGCCTAAAAAAAAATTTGCTCTTGATCAAGAGCAACTTTAAAAATAAATAAATTGGACATTGATTTTGAGACGGAGAGAGTATTCTTGAAAAAGGAAAAACAATATTAATTTGGTGAATTAATAGATATTCACTTATGGTGCCATACATATAATATATTCTATGCGAGTCACTGGCAGTTTTCTTATAGAGATTTTCGTAGTTGATATACACTTATTTTGGTGAATTAATTTTGTTAGATTGATAATTGAAAAATATTCTCCTTATTCATGAACCATATATTTCCATCCAAAACCCATCAATATCCGAAAATTAAGCACAAAATTCTTCTCCTTCTATGCCGCCTCTCTCTCTCTCTCTCTCTAAATCTCTTGCTAGGGTTACATGATTTATATAGGGAATTGAAATTAATTATACAGTTTTTTTTTTAAGTTTAATAGGTGTGATTTAATTAACAGCGTATTAAAGGAAAGTGGTGTGAATTGAATCTGGGGCGTTGGTGACAACCTGTCATTTTGGCATAATTTTTCAACCTGTCATTTTGGCATAATACTCCCTCTGTCACAACGTCCCAACATGATATTCCTACTATTTTTGTGTTTACAGAAAAAAAAAAAAGTGGGAAATTATTTTGGGACGGAGGGGAATAACATAAGTTCCTGCTGTAACTGGAAACTAACATAACGTTGAAATTAGGATTCACTTACTCAGAGAATTTTATTACAATTCATAGTTTTGTGGCCTAAAATGTTTTCTGAAATCATCAACCTGTTTGTAGGTGCCAATTGTCAAGCATAATGAGAGTGAACAGGCAAAGGCATGGAGTCATATTTTCAGTGAAGAGACCAAAACACAGTGCATTCCAGTGGTTACAGCTTGGCAACTGAACGAAAGAATGTAAAATTATGTCTCCATTTTTTCTATATATGTCCCTTACATTCCTCTTACACCCAAGCTCTTACTATTATTACGGAATTGGGTTTTCAAGAGTATTTTATTGCAGATATTTTTATATAGGGAATTGAAATTAATTAAACAGTTTTTTTTTTAAGTCTAATAGGTGTGATTTAATTAACAGCGTATTAAAGGAAAGTGGGGCGAATTGAATCTGGGCCGTTGGTGACAACCTGTCATTTTGGCATATATTTTCAGCCTTTGATATAGTTTTGCTTTTATATTTATAAGATGCAAAATTTATTAATTTTGGTATGTCCCAAAATAATCTTCGCATTTCTAAGTAGGGAAATAATTACATTATTTCAGAAACCGAATAATTACCAATTTTTGCAAATTTTAACTTCGATTTCAATAAAGGCAGTGTACTATCTATTGACAATATAATGCAATTTACTTTCTAATCTTGTTACAAATAGTGCAATTTAATTGCATTATTTGAGAAAAAAATAATAAAGTACATTGCATGAAAATAGTACGTAAATTGCATTATTTGTAATAAAGTTATAAAGTACAATGGATTAAGATATCTATAGATAGTAAATTGCATTAATTGTAAAAATCGTAAAAGTATGTTGCATATTTTGGTCATTCACCCGATCAAACACACATCAAGACATAATAATTCTTTTTTTTCTTGATAAAATTGGAATGACATTCATATTTATTTTAAGGTAGTACTTATGATAATTATATTGTTATTAATATTATTCTTACTCTAATTATTTATTTTTAGAAATAAATAACAACACAAATGTATGTAATATATATCCATATGTTACACAAAGAGAGTCATATTCTATTCTCGATTTGAACCACGTGGAATTTCACTTGTAAAATATGAGGAGTCATAAGATAAAATTAGACTTTGTTTATCTGTTTGTATATTTTAAAATTATAATAATATACTCCCTCCGTCCCACCTCAAGGTTGAACCTTGAGGTGGACACGCTTTTTAAGAAATTTAATTAAAGTGGGTAGAAAATTTGAAGAGAGAGAATTTAAAAGTTAAATGTGTGGTAGGGAATAGGAGAGAGAATGTAAAAGTTAAAAATATTTAAAAGGAGAGAGAATGAGTAGGAGAATGTGTGGTAGGGAATATGAGAGAGAATGGTTTTTTTGTAAATATATGGAGATGATAAGGGTATAAATATATGGAAAACTTTCCATTTAAGGAACTTAAACCTTGAGGTGGGACGGCCCAAAAAGGAAAGGTTAAACCTTGAGGTGGGGCGGAGGGAGTATAACTCTACATATACTATTAAAATTTTGATGGGATCTTTACACTATATATTTATATATTACACATAATTTCATTGTAAGTAATATTAATGGGCTTGATTAAGATAAAAGTACACTTTCATTGTCTTTATTTTGGAGTGACATTTGATGTTAATTTTAATTTTCTTTCATTAAGTCACACATATATCATATGTTTATAATTTAATAATAACAATAGTAATATTCACTTCATCCCATAAAAAATATCTCACTTTTCATTTTGTTACGTCTTAAAAATATATTGCATTCATAAATAGGAAAACGATGTTAATGAAATGTTAAGTACCATTGGCAATGTTCACATAAGTATAGCACATTTCTTAAGATTCGTTTATTGTAGCGGCTAGCTATGACTTATAGTTGATTGAGTAGGTCTGCTGAGAAACGCGTTTCTCCATAACTATGGAGAAACGCGTTTTTAATAGCCAGAAGCAATGCATTTGATAGCCAGAAAAAAATTTCTGGATATCAGTCTCAAAGGGTTCTGGATATCCAGAAGCTTTGGAACGGATATCCAGAAGCCTTTGGGTGGATATCCAGAAAAAATAGATTTGAAGCCAAATCCAAGGCCAAGACCAGAAATTGCTTATTGAAGGTTTCTGGATATCCATAAACCTTCAAATGTATATCCAGAAACCATTAAATGAATATCCAGAAACATATTTGAAGCCAAATCCAAGGCCAAGACCAGAAAATGCTTATTGAAGGTTTCTGGATATCCAGAAACCTTCAAATGTATATCCAGAAACCATCAAATGAATATCCAGAAACATTTTGAAAGTTTCTGGATATCATTTTGAAGGTTTCTGGATATCACTTTCATAAGCTTCTGGATATCCTTTCAAAGGGTTCTGGATATTCAGAACCTTTGAGACTGATATCCAGAAGTAACCATGGGACAAGGTCATGGCCAATACAAAAAGTTTCTGGATAACCTTTCAATAGCTTCTGGATATACGTAACCCGTTTCTCCATAACTTATGGAGAAACGCGTTTCTCCCTAGATTTTACGTAGTTGATTACAGATGACTTATTAATTATAGTTGATGATTGATTGAAAGCTCATTTATTGAGGTTGATTGCTTGTTGATGATTGTAGATGACGGCGGATGACTTCTGAACTTGTAATAATGATGATAATTGATTAATCACAAAATCTGGGGAGAAACGCGTTTCTCCGTCGCTTATGGAGAAACGGGGCTAAGTATGTCGCGCGCATACTTAGCCACAACAACTGGATATCCTTTCCAAAGCTTCTGGATATTCAGAAGCTTGAATATGGATATCCAGAAGCTAGCTTCTGGATATCCAGAAGCTTGAATATGGATATCCAGAAGCTTTGAAAAGGATATCCAGAAACCAAATATTTTTTCTGGCTATCCTTTCCAAAGCTTCTGGATATCCATATTCAAGCTTCTGGATATCCAGAAGCTTTGGAAAGGATATCCAGAAAAAATATTTGATTTTTGGATATCCTTTCCAAAGCTTCTGGATATCCATATTCAAGCTTCTGGATATCCAGAAGCTTTGGAAAGGATATCCAGAAACTGGCTAAGTATGTCGCGCGACATACTTAGCCCCGTTTCTCCAGACGCGACAGAGAAACGCGTTTCTCCCCGGACCGACTTGATTAATTGAATATAAACAAATTATTTTGGTAATTCTAAAATACTCCCTCCGTCTCATTAATAACTTCACCTTTTGCCATTTTGGGCGTCCCATTTAAAGCTTTACTTTTCCTTTTAGGGACATTTTATATTATTATTTTAATATGTAGGGCCCACTTAAAACAACACTAATAACATATCCCTTAATTAAATACCCCCTAACTCAAAACTAATTAAAACCCGAAACAAATTCCTTTCATTTTTTTATCAGAGAAAAGGATCAATATTATCCACACATCCTCTTCACTACACAAAACCTACTCTCTCTCCTCACTTTCTCTATCCTTCAACCAAGCGGTTGTTCTTTACTTCGTCCAAACCCTAGTCTTTCTTTCTCTCTCTATTTCACGACGTCGATTACCAATAATTAACCCATTAATGTTAGGTTTTGTCTCTCGATTGTTCCCCTTTCTTCATGGATTCTAATTTTCCCAACAAATTCGAAGTTGAATCAGCCATGGTGACGAACGATACTTCAATCGTCGCCGGCGATTCATCAAACTTCACCCCTTTTTCGTCTATTAATGTCAAATCTCAGGTTGGGGAAGCCATTTCTTTTGAGGAAATACGAGAATATCGAAATATATTAGGGGAATTGTTGACTCAACCATATCTGAAAGGTCTTCCGTTGTCTGTGTTTGACGAGCCATGGTGGCCTCTATCCGAATAACTTGACGCCATTACAGCCCAAAATGGTCCATCTCCCTACTTTCGATTTAGAGAGGATAACACTGTCTACGAATGGACTCCACCCACGGTTAAACCATCTAAGTCCCACTTTGAGCGAAAGGTTGAAGAGCACAGAAATGACTTGCTAATGTTGGGTTTGCACTTTTCGGCTATACAACGATGGCTCAAGGAACATGTTTATATATTCTTTCTTAATCTCTAGTCTCTGTTCTTCTCTTTTGTTGACTACATTTTTGGGAGTTGGGTGAAAGGTAGCTGTGAAATGATGAGTATGGCTTCTTGAAGAAATTTTTGTGATTGTTTGTTTCAACTGCTCACTAAAATGAATTTGCTGATAAGGACTTTTTCTATGTGCAATGATAAAAACTTTTGCTATTTTGAGCACTTTTTTACACACTGTCTCGACTTGAATGAATTTGTCTGGGACAGGTTTATGTGTTGAGATTGATATTGTGTGCTTAAGTGAAGTTTGAATTGGTGAGATGCTATGTGAATGAATTTGTGTGGACCCTTTCTATGATGATTCAATTCTGAGAATGAATAAACATTAAAGTTTAAGCTTCATTGACAGTCAAATGTTACAAAAAGCTGTCTTATGTGGCTGACTATAAATGTTTGGTAAAATTTAAAGTGAAAAGTGTATTAATTCAAAATCATAAAATGATGGATTTACCAACAAATATTGAAATGAAAGTAGTCATGTAAAAATATACAATAATATATAATAAACAAATTATTTTCAAAATTATTTGAAAGAGACCATAATAAAATAAAATTTGAAAAATAAATCAATTTAATAATAAAGTGTAACATAAATATGAATAGTATTCTATTATCGTAAAATCTAGGGAGAAACGCGTTTCTCCATAAGTTATGGAGAAACGGGTCCCGACATGTCGTGCGACAATGAGCTAGATAGCCAGAAACCTATGAAAGTGATATCCAGAAACCTTCAAATGAATATCCAGAAACCTTCAAAATGTTTCTGGATATACATTTGAAGGTTCTGATATCCGAAACCTTCAATAGCAATTTACGGATATGCCCTAACACATTTCTGGATATGCACCTAACGGTTTTACGGATATGCACCTAACGGTTTACGGATATACATTTCACATCCTTCGACTATCAAATACAAAGCTTCGGATATCAACCGCAAAGCTTCGGCTATCAAATGCAAAGCTTCGGATATCCGAAGCTTTTGGTCTTGGCCTTGGGTTTTTTTTTTCCTCGGATATACATTTCACATCCTTACGGCTATCAAATACAAAGCTTCTGGATATCAACTGCAAAGCTTCTGGCTATCAAATGCAAAGCTTCTGGATATCCAGAAGCTTTTGGTCTTGGCCTTGGGTTTTTTTTTTTTCTGGTTATCAAATGTAAAGCTTCTGGCTATGAAAAACACGTTTCTCCATAGTTATGGAGAAACGCGTTTCTCAGCAGACGCACTCTTCTATTATTGTATTACTTTGTGTGTTATTGTAACTAGTATATACAAGATGCAAAAATATTAAATGATAAATCTAAAGTTTAACGAAAGATGCTAAAAACATAGTTTGAATTAAAAAAAAAATTTCACACATTTAATTTAAGTTTTTCTTTTTCTCTTAGTTTATTTATATTTATTTTATTTTAAATTTTTGATGGACATGAGTAAAAATATCTTTTTATATTTTTCACCTATTAAAATATCTATTAATAAAAAATGATATCTAATTTTAGATTAGTATTTAATTTCCGATCTAAAATTTTATTCTCTCTTAAAAAATTATTTTGTCAAACTTTAGATTTTTTTAATAATTGAGTAAAAAAATCGTTATAATTATTGTATATCTTTCCTAATTTGTTATCAAAGTTTTAAGAAGTTTAGATAGACATTAGTTATCCTAATATATTTTAATATTTATTTTAATTTTCGATATTAATTATCTTGCTACAAATTTAATCGTCCAGTTTTATAAATGATTTTTTTTTATAATATATATTCTATTTTAATAAATTAAATTTCCCAATGTAAAATTACTATGAAAAGTCAGCAAAAATCATTATAGCCAATTCTATTCTATTTTTTACAAGTTTAGATAGACATGAGTTATCCAAATTGTTATTCTAATTTATTTTCTTATGTATTTTTTTATAAAAATTTAATTCTCTCTTTGTCAAATAAACGGTGCAATTTTTTTATTCATTATGAAATTAATTATTTTAGTTTAATTAAAAAAATTAAAACTTTAGGAAATAAATGTTATAGTTAAATTCGTATCCGAATATTTAAATTTTAGCCAAACATGAGTTAGCTTAATTTTTCTCTTAATTTAGAAAATAAGCCTTTTTAAATTAATAAAATTTTCCAGTTTCAAATATTTTGACA
Organism: Adenophora triphylla var. japonica; assembly: GCA_022495995.1. NCBI lineage: Eukaryota > Viridiplantae > Streptophyta > Magnoliopsida > Asterales > Campanulaceae > Adenophora > Adenophora triphylla. The sequence continues at coordinate 31,161 of JAFEMH010004542.1, read as the reverse complement.
TATAAACACTCGTCAAATAAAATTTCCGTACTCTTCTTTTTTTTCAGATGGTACCTCTTAGTTTTTATTAATAATATAGATGAAGTTACCATCAGGAGGAGGATGTAAAATCTCACCTCTCTTGAACAAGAATCCTATCAAAAAGGTGAAAAAAAAACACATCCATGTTCTAATACAATCTAGAATGTGAAATAAACAAAGGCCTTACATTAACACCTAAGATAGGGAATTTCAGAATATTTTATTTAAAAAAAAATTGTGCTTTTATATTGTTAACGACGGAATATTCCGACAGCATTTCGAAATATTTTATTTCAAAAAATTGTTCTTTTATATTGTCATCGATAAATTGATCAGATTTAGAAAAAAAAAATCAAAAATATTTAAAACCACGTGTAACATGTTCAAATACAACATTCACTAAACATGAAGAAAAAAACACATTAAACATTCATAAAATTTTCAAAACCAACAAATAAACTACTTAAATTTGATTACAAACCAAATAAAACACATCGTGACTACCACCACAACTTCATAATCCAAAATATTGATCGATAATGAGGCAGAGGCATTACCGCTAGGAGCTGGGCCGGCCCAAGGGGGTCAGTGAGGGCAACCGCCCCGGGGCCCTTAGTGGTAAGGGGCTCATTCTTAAATAGGCTATAGTGTATATGGTATGTATATATTTTTTTATAATTATAATAAATATTTTTTTGTTTTCTAATTACACATAATTTGGGAAAATAACTGTCTGTAAGTCTGTTAGTATTCTGCGTAGGTCTCTTAATTTTTTTTTCTTGTATTTTGCACACAAAGCTCCTAAATCTATCATAATTAATCAAGCCCTTCAATCTTCATCAGATCTCCTCCTCCCACCGTCTCTTAATTTCTTCCTTGGAATGCTCTTTTCGGTCGGCCCTGCTCCTAGTCCTGGATCGCTCTTTTCGGCCGTGAACGGTGAATCAATTCGGCTTTCTTTCAGCACTTCCCTCTTTCGTCGAAGGGTTAAATTAACTGGTAATGTAAAAAAAGAAAGATTAGGGTTTGCCTTTTTGTTTCTTTACTCTGGATTTTGCTTATTTAGGGATTTTATTTCCTTGTATTTTTTGTCTAATTGTTTATTTATCATGTTCTGATGCAGGATCATGAATTAAGTTTGATTGTTCTACTTACTACCCAATTTCATCATCCGTCACAAGACTTCATCTTACAAGAATTCAGGTGTTGATGTTCTTTTTGTATTACAATTGTGTTTAATTTTATTTGATAATGTTTCCAAAAAACAGCCATCTGATTGTGAGAAAAGAAAAAAAAGTTGTTGAACAATTTAATGATTCACAAAAGGGGGCTATTGATAAATTTGTTTTTAAAAGAGACTCGGGTCATAAAAATTCTAATGGATTGGGTATTAGTAACATTGAACGACCTGAAATTTTAGATGAAGAAAATAATCATGAATTGGGTGTGGGTAATGATCTTGAGCAAGAAAATGAAAACCTAGGTGAAAACAATCATATTAACGAGGACGTGGCTAATTTAAATGAGTGTGATATACGCCATGCATCCATAGAAAATGCAGAAATTGATGATTCTCAAAACCTTACATTAGATATTTTTGATCCGAGAAATTGGGATAATATTGACAATAAGGCGAGAGATATATCATTTGAGTATCGTAAAAATGTCCGACTAATTAAGGGTCTCTTCATTTGATTTCGCCCGGAGCCCACAAAAGTCTAGGAACGGCCCTGGCTAGGAGGTTGTTGTTGTTGTTGCATATTAATGGTTGCCATTATTTGTCTAGAATATAGCCGTTGGAGGAGACAAGGTAGTAAATGCATTTGAGTGAAATAGTGTTTGCATTTAGAGCCTTGTTGGCTGGATAATAACAAGCTGTAATCTGCAACCATTGTATATGATCTTCATGGAGATGAGCTGGCAACATCTGTTGTGAGAGATTGGGCAAGGCACATCCTGATCATCACAGAAATACATCACTGCTGTTGTTTGCTGAAGATCATAGCTGTCAGAGGGATGAGACCTCTGCTGTTGAGAACCTTAGCTGTCAGGCTTGGTTCTTTGAGTTTGCAGTTTTAGGAGTCAAGGAATTGGGTAGGCGAAATGTAAAGATCCTTATGTAAATAAATACATTGATTTATATGATTGGTCTTGTGTTTGATCATTGCAGTTCAGTTGAATCATTGTTGTTCAGTTGAATTATGAGGTGTGCAGTTTGAGTCATGGCTGTCCAATGTTCATGAGTTATCTTGGCTGTCAGATAACATTGGAAAGATATGTTTCTTTGTCAAAACCCTGTATAGCTATGTGGTTTACATAGTTAGGTCCTAACAATTTCCCCCTTTTTGGCAAAGTAATATATCTAATAAAAGATATGACCTGCAAGATACTCATGAATTGAATATACCAATGAAGATAAAATTAATCTTATTGATTCAACCATAAGTGCCAAAACACACAGATTATCCAAAATAACAATTGTTTAAAACAGGGGATAAAAGTAGGGGTTAAAAGACTTAGCCAGAAAAGACAAAAAATTTTCTAATCAGAAATTTCATCTCTTTCTCCCCTTGCTGCAAGTATTTCTTCTCTTTCAGCTAGCAGCACCTTCTTCATTTTCTCTTCTAAAACTCTGAAGTACATTTCATTGTTCCATTCCCAGCTCATCTCATCATCATAGGTGAAGGTTTGATCTTGCCTTTCCTTGAGAACAGCTTTGGGTAGAGGTTCTTCATCCCCTTAACCTTAAGTTACCCCATTTGGGAGCATTCTTCCCTCTAGAGCTTTGACCTTTGGTTTCTGAAAATAGGTTAGAAAAGAAAGGATTTGACTGCAAAGAGATGGTTTGTTGAGCCGGATGGTGAGGAGGATCTGTGGTGACAGTGAGAACAGTAGAGGTTGTAAACTGATGTACTTGCTTCACTGGAGCATCTTCTTCATCATCACTGGACACAATAACATTGGGAGCAGCTCCAGATTCTCTTTTTCCCAGATTGGTGGCTTCCTTATCAGATTCAATGGCCTTTCCCTTGGATGTCCTCTTATCAGATTTGGGTCCAACTGAGACTTCCAATATATGTCTCATTTTTGTGACCATGGTCCTTGTGAATTTCTACATATCAGTGATGGTCACATGATATGGAGGCACATATGTTGAGGGGTTGAAGGTTGGAGGAAGTTTTGCTTGGAGAGATCTGGTGTTTAGGGGAATGAAGGAAGGAGGCACTGAAGTAGTAGGGGGAAACATGGTTGTCAGGTTTGGCTTGGCAATGACAGCCATGATCTTGGCTTTATTGCAGCAGATTCTCCAGTACATCTCTTTGGTTAATTCAATGCAGAGAGCATAGACAAGGGATGAGGGCATGTAAATGCATTCATTGATGTTGTTTGACAGAAGTTGGGAGAACAACACTTCCCAGTCAATGATGGTTGAAAGTTCCATGAAGTTGGGTAATCTGGGGGCATTGTGAAAGAAGGAAGTGGGGAGAGATGCTCTATACTTCTTCCATTCTTCATGGCCAAACATAATGAGCCCACATCTATTTATTGCATGGATCATGATTGCATTCTTACTCAACAGCTAAGGATTGGGAATGATGTTGGGGTTGGCAATCTCAGGGAAGTGAGTGATTCCCTTAAGTCTTTGGTGAGCAACCATGATTGAGGGAAAGGAGAAATCAATGTCACAAAAATCCAAGGCTCACAGGCTGGAAGGGTTTCATAATTAGGGGTAGGTTCAGGTGTTTCTTGAGGTTCAACATATTCAACAGGTTTGGGTTGAGATTCACTACCAGGCATGCTTGCCTTCTTGGCTCTATCTCTGGTTTTGATCAAGTCTAGGGCTTTTAGCATATCATCCTCAGTTAATAAGGATCTTAAGTAAGAGATGATAGCAAGAAGCAAATCAGGGCTTCCTTCAAGGGATAATCCTTCAGAGGCTCTGAGGATATTTTCAGGAATGGGTGATGGATCAGAGGGACTTGAAATGGGTGAAGATTGATCAGGGGAAGGCTCAGCTATCAGAATAGGGGATTGATTACTACTGTTCCCCCTCAACTGAGGATCATCTTTTTCAGAGTCAGGGCTATTCCCCCTTTCATTTTCAACACTAGGCTCATTTGGTCTTATGTTGGAAGGATTTAGGTTGAGAATTCCTTGGGCTATCGATTCATGAGGTGAACTGGATTGGTCTTTGGTTGGTGAGGGTTGAGGAGTATTGGGTTTCAACTTTTTGGAGAGGGGAGCATTTTTGTCAAGTTTTCTCTTCCTAGAGAATGTGTTTAGAGAGGGAGAGGGGGTAGGAGTTACCTCAGTTGAGATTTCAGCAAGCACAGGAACCTTAGCTGTCAGAGCAGAGACATCCATAGCTGTCCCAGAAGATTGCCCGGTCTTAGCTGTTCTATGCCTTGCATCCACAAGAGACTCAGCAAGGGCTCTCCTTAGCTTATCTACATAATCACTATCATGACTAGCTTTCTCTTCACCAGCATAATCATCAATATCCTTGAACACAGGATCTGATTGGGTTTCTTCGCTGTCATCCTGTTGTTCCTCAGCAATCTCCTTTCCTTTATCAGTCACTTGAGTATCCTCTTGCTCAGCTACTTGTACAACCACTTCTTGCACCTTCTTTCCTTTGTGAAGCTTCTTTCCTTTCCCAGTTTTCTTCATCTTAGCTTGGCCAATCCTCTTCTTGATTTTGCTTGGTGTGGTCTCTTGATCCCTTTCTTTGATCACTACACTTTTGTCATGCTTCCTTTTTGATCTCTTGTCATTGACCATGTGGACCAATGACTTCCACAGCCTCATGTCATTTTCAGCCTTCTCTTTCAGTCTTAGTTTAACTTCATCAAGATTTTCAGAACTATCCCCAAAATCCAATTTTTTCTTACCCTTGAGCCTGAATGTGCTCAAATTGAAACTCCTGGTTTGCATAAGAGTGGTAGTTAATTTCAAGCCAATCATCTTTTAGGGGAGGGTTCAGCTTTGGATTTAAGTGGTGTAGGATCCCACTCATGAATCTGAAATTATTCATCCTTGGGGTTTGCTTCTTGAACTTCCATGGTGAGGGGGATGTAGACAGTTGAAAATTGTGCAGAAGGGCAACACTCCAATTCACATCCTTAGCTATCAAGCTTAAGCCTTGCTTCCATTCATTGGGACTGATTTGATCAAAAGATGACTGTTTTCCATCAAACCCCTTGATGATAACATCCATTAGGATTGATTTAAACAGATCCAGGGTCATCTTTTTAATAGGTTTGTTTTGTGCCACTTGGTAATTGCAGTTGGGTTCATCAAAGAATCTCTTGTAAAACAACTCCAAGGCACAATCTTTCCTATCCCAAAGGTTGCTCCTGGTTCCAATTTTAATTGGAATACTATAGACTTCAGAGACCACCTTGGGAGATACATGAATCTCAGTTCCTTCAATGTTGATTCTAATGGATCCATCTACAAGTCTATGTCCAGCCATGTAAATCTCTCTGCATAATTTCTCGTAGATGGGGGGTTGAGCTTCCATCATAATGCAAAGATTGTTGGATTCAAGAAGGTCTTTGATAAGAGCTCCAACCTCATGCTCATAGAAATCAGGCTTGATAAAGTACCCATGAGCGTCAGTGTAAGACATAGTTTGAATAGAACAGAGAGTTAGGGTTTCAAATAACAGAGAGAATCAAAGACGGGAATTGGGATGGTGGAGAAGGTTTGATTGAAGAAGGGTTAATTTTGCAAGGTTAAAAGATAATGAGGAGGGAATTTTTGTAGTTCAACGGCTAATACGTGGGTTAGTGCAACGGTTAAAAATGGGCATTTAAGAATGTGACTATTCATGAATAGTGCTTATTGTCCCCCCACTCATTACGTGCCATAACTTCTATAAAACAAGGGAATAAAGTCCGTACAGAGAGGCGAATTTTCAGAGGGGTTTATCAAGGAAATAAATGAACAATTGTTAGTGGCAAGTTCCCATAATCCTCGATTTGGCAAGAACTCAAATCATAGCTGTCAGACTTGATGACCAGCCAAGCCTATTTTGAATGATCATTGCCACTATGTTGACTGAACCAAAATTTTTCTATAAAAGGAAATGTATCAGTTTATGAGATTTATTCAATCCATTTCAGTCATATAGTAAATGGGAAGATTAGTTTCAATGTTCAGTCCTAGCAAGATGGCTAAGACATCAAAGAAACCGGTCTTTCAGAGTCCAAGTGTAGAGGAAACTAGGGAGGAAAGGTTTGAGAGGGAGTTTTGGTCCTATCAAATTCAAACAGATAATGCTTTAGAACAGGAGGTGGATCAATTGCCAAATGATGATCCACATAAGGAAGAAGAGTTGAGAGAGAGAGATAAGAAAGAAATTTAGGGAGGAGGAGAGACTAGCATTGTTGGAGGGTGAGAGAAACAGGTTAAAGGAGATAGCTAGAGACAAGGGTAAAGCTAAGTTGGTTTGTGAGAGTCAAGATGATCAGACAGCTAAGATTAAGCTGTTTGGTAAAAGGAAGGAGGGTGAATCAAGTAGACAGGTTGGGGTAGGTGTAGAGAGGGTCTACACATTGGGAGAGCTAGTGAAGCTTGACAGCAAAGAAAGGATTAAGATTGACACTCCAATTGGTTAACCTGATTTCTTAGCTGTCAAGGAGTTCACAGCAGTAACCAGGGATTCACTTACTCTGAGTCAAACAGTTCTTGAGGGAACTGGAGACAACTTTGCAGGAGTGCAAAGTTCTCCTTCAAAGGCTTATATGAGATTGTTCTCACAGTTTCTCAAGTGTTTGAGTCCAGCAGCTATGAATGAGGAGGAAGGTGAGGGTCCTCAGTCTGATCAAGCAGTCATTTCCCAAGAGAGTGCTAACACTTCAGGGACATTTAGCTTTGTCTCTCCACTAAGAGAATATCCTACTTACAATGCTGTGGAGGAATGGTGGCCAAGGAGGGTGTGTCCTTCTTTACAGTTCTCATCATCAGCCATTGATCCATTCATGCAGAGGCAACCAGTGTTGCTAGAGAGGTATGGGGACATCAAGGAGAATGCCTATAAGGCTCCTGATGTTGCCAATAATGAGTATGGGTTCATAGATGAGGATATCCATGATTTGCCCAGGAACAATTAAGAAGAGAATTTTTAGCTGTCAGAGTCTGTATGAGGGTTAGCTGTGAGAGAAGGGAGGGGTTAAGAAGCTTTTGGAAATATCTATTTGTGTTTGTTTTTGTGTTTTGAAAAATTGGGTGTTTGATAGGAAGGTGTTTGGCTAAGAATGATGAAGGTTTTAGTGTAAGGTAATGGTTTGCTGTCAGATCCCAAATTGTTGACAGCAGCCATATGTAATGTTTTCCTTTGATCAATAAAAAATCTTTTATTTTGGCAAGTTAATCATTCCCAAAATTGCCCTTAGCATCTCAAATCTCTTTTCATCCATTGCCTTTGTTAGGATGTCAGAGACATTATCTTCAGTGCATACTTTGGCTAAGTTGATATTTCCTTTTTCCACATGATCTCTGATGAAGTGATGTCTAACTTCAATATGCTTGGTTTTGGAATGTTGGACAGGGTTTTCAGTCATGGCAATGGTACTGGAATTGTCACAGAAAATAGGAATATTTGACATGTCATCCAAAAGTCTTGGAGTTGACTTTTGAGATAGAGAATTTGAGAGCAACACAGACCAGCAGCAATGTATTCAGCCTCAGCTGTTGAGGTAGCTACTGAAGTTTGCTTTTTACTTGACCAAGAGATTATTCTTGATCCAATAAATTGGTAACCACCACTAGTGGATTTTCTATCTAAATTGCATCCAGCATAGTCTGAATCAGTGAAGCCGATTAGGGAGAATGGAGATTCAGAGGGATACCACAAACCATAGTCAGGTGTTCCTTTCAGATATCTCAAGATTCTCTTGACAGTAGAGAGATGAGATTATTTATGATTAGCTTGGAATCTTGCACAAAGGCAAACACTGAACATGATATCAGGTCTAGAGGCTGTCACATATTGGAGTGATCCAATGTAGCTCCTATAGAGTGTTGGATTCACACTCTGACCATCAGGATCAGCATGGAGTTTGGTTGTGGTTGACAGAGGAGTTCTAGCTGGGGAAACAGTTTGCATATCAAACTTTTTGATCATGTCTCTTGTATACTTGGCTTGGTTAATGAAGATCCCTTCCTTCATTTGCTTGACTTGAAGACCTAAGAAGAATATGAGCTCACCAATCATGCTCATCTCAAATTAATTCTTCATGATTTCTCCAAATTCAGTGCACAAGTCTTCATTTGATGAACCAAAAATAATGTCATCAACATAGACTTGGATGAGTAACTGGTCTTCTCCATATTTCTTGATAAACAAAGTGTTATCAATATGGCCCTTGGTAAATCCTTTGCCAAGGAGGTATTTAGATAGGGTATCATACCAAGCCCTAGGAGCTTGCTTATGCCCATACAAGGTTTTGTCCAATTTATATACATGATCTGGAAATTTTGGATGCTCAAAATCAGGGGGTTGAGATAAAAAAAAAACTTTTTCATTCAAGACCCCATTCAGAAAGGCACTTTTGACATCCATTTGGAACACCTTCATCTTCTTGAATGATGCATAGGCGAGGAATAGCCTTATAGCTTCCAATCATGCAATAGGGGAAAATGTTTCATCATAGTCAATTCCCTCTTCTTGTCTGTACCCTTGAGCAACTAATCTGGCTTTGTTCCTTACCACAATGCCTTCTTCATTCATCTTGTTTCTAAAAACCCATCTTGTTCAAATGACAGTTTGATTTTTAGGTTTGGGAACAAGCTTCCAAACTTTGTTTCTTTCAAATTGTTCCAATTCTTCTTCCATTGCTTCAATCCAATCTGGGTCTTGAAGAGCTTCATTTATCTTCTTGGGTTCAATTTGAGAGATGAAGGCACTCATTAAAGAGTCATAAATAGGCATGTTTGGAGGAATGTCCATCTTATGTATTGGAAGGTCAATAAAGATGTTTTTGTTTTGTGGAATGATATGAGTGACAATTTCAGGTTGAGGATTTGAGAGATTTGTGTTGCAGCAAGGTTGGATGAGGTTATTTTCAAGGGAATTTTGATAGCTGGAAGAAGGTAAGCTGTCAGGTGCATCATAGCCGTCAGATGCTCCTTTGCTGTTGGGAAGGGATTCTTGGCCGTCAGACACAACAGGGTGTTTATTAGTGTCTTTGGGCACCATATAGGGAAGGGATGGTGAATCTTCTTCAGGAATGAGGCTTGAGGGGTCATGCACAGGAGACACCTCAGGTAGGTTATCTGTATTTCCAACAGCTTCATAAAAATCACACAATTCAGTGTGGCTTTGATCATTGTTTTCATCAAAGTCAACATGGATTGATTATTCTACAACAAGCCTCCTTTTGTTGTAGACTCTGTAGGCTTTGCTGGTATTGGAGTATCCAAGGAAGATTCCTTCATCACTTTTGGAATCAAATTTATCAAGGTTGTTTTTCCCATTGTTATGGATAAAGCATCTACTTCCAAAGTCATGGAAGTATGAAATGGTTGGTGTTCTACCATTCCATAGCTTATAGGGAGTCTTGGAGTGAAACTTGTTGATGAGAGTCTTGTTCTGGACATACACAGCAGTGGTGACTGCTTCTCCCCAAAAGTATTTAGGGAGGTTGTTCTCTGACAGCATAGTTCTTGCTGCTTCGCAAATTGTTCTGTTCTTTCTTTCAGCAACTCCATTTTGCTGTGGTATTCTAGGAGCAGAAAAGTTGTGCTCAATCCCTTTTTGATCACAATATTCTTCATCACCAGTGTTTTCAAACTCCTTACCATGGTCAGATCTAATTTTGATGATGAATAGTCCCTTTTGGTTTTGAATTTTGTTGAACAGTTTGACCAGTTGTTCTAAGGTTTCCTTTTTGGATTCAAGAAGGATAATCCAAGTGAATCTAGTATAGTCATCAACTACCACTAGAGAGTATCTCTTTCCACCAAGAGATCTGGTTCTGATTGGTCCAAAAAGATCCATGTGGAGTAATTGAAGGGGTTTTGAGGTATCCAATCTGGTTTTGGCAGTGAAGGAAGTTTTCTTTTGCTTTCCACATTGACAGGCTTTGCACAGCTTGTCCTTTTTGAAGGAAATTTTGGGTAGGCCTTTTACTAGGTTTGAATTGGCTAATTTGGAGATACTTTTGAGGTTGAGGTGAGCCAATCTTTTGTGCCATTACCATGACATATCAAATTGACTATAGTAGAGCAGACAATGAGCATCTGATGATTCCACAACTTCCAGGTTTAGACAGTAGAGGTTGCCTTTTCTGATTCCAGTGAGAATTGACTTGTTGTTGACATCTTTGACAGTGCAGTGGTTTTTGGAACATACAACATAATATCCCTTATCACAAATTTGACTAAGACTAATCAAATTGTGCTTGAGACCTTCTACATAAGACACATTAGTAAAACTAATGTCTTTAGTAACAAGGTTTCCTGATCCTTTGACTTTGGCTTGAGAATTATCACCAAAAGTTACATTTGGACCATTTTTAGGGACATATTGTTGTAAACACTCCTTGTTGAAGGTCATGTGTCTGCTGCATCAACTATCCAAGTACCATATTCCTTTCCTAAGTTCCTACAAAACAGAAAAATAAATTTATGGTACCCTTTTATTCTTTTGGGTCCAAAGGATTAGAATTTCTTTGGTACCCTAGCATTGCAATATCCCATGATCTGCAACATATAGGGTGTAGGAGCAGTAGGTTGGGATTGGTTAAAAAATTGGTTGGGAGAAAAGAATTGGTTTCGGTTATAAAACTGAGTGTGGCTTTGGGAGCTGTTTGAGTGAGATGATCTAGGAGAGGTATTTTGACAGGCATGACTTTTTCTATTTGAGTATGGCCAGTTGGGTCTTTGATGTTTGGAATATGAGTGATGGTTATAGAATCTTTACTGTCTAGGAGATCTCTGCTGTCCATCAAATCTTGGCTGTCTGGGAAATCTTGGTTGTCTAGGAGATCTCTGTTGTCCATTGGTTTTGTGCTGGTGTGAAGTTACCATTATGCCCATCATTTAATGGTACTTACACCTAATGGAATTCTACACATTTTGTCTATACATTAACATTGTTAAATGATTATAACAAATGGAATTAAATAACACATATTAATTAATCCATGTTCTAACATGTAGCTCTTGCTGTCCGACAATCTGGCTCTTCTTCTCGTTCTACTTCGTCCAACCGCAAGCCGCTACATTGTTCTTATTATGACAGAGATCACCATGTCAAAGAGACATGCTGGAAATTAAATGGCTACCCACCTGGACATCCCAAGCACTCATCATCCAAATCCACTCATCACAAGAACAATGGCAACAATCAATCTTCGGCTAATAATGTGAGAGAGGCTCCGATCATGCAGCAAATGCAGTCTGTTATGAACGGATTGACTGAATCACAGCTGCAACAAATGTTGTCTATTATGCAGAATGCCAGGTCATCTCAGGAAGCCGTCCCAAAGGCAAATGTTGTCAGTACTCCTTCAGGTTTGTCACCCAGACTAATAATTGATAGTGGTGCTATAGACCACATTATCTCCTCTCCATCTTTGCTCATCAATAGCAAAGAAAATACTTCTTTACCACCAGTTGTGATGCCCAACGGAGACCAGGCTCCAATCCTTTCCACTGGAAATTTACCTTTGAGTCCAACTATATACTTAAAAAATGTGCTTGGGGTGCCTTCTTGCAAAGTAGATTTGATGTCTGTTAGTCGAGTACATGTGAATATATACAAGGCTGAATCCCTATAATTGAGCTATTCTACTCCTACAATCAAGCTACACTGATATTGACTATTACCATGAAACGCAAGTTGGGAGTTCTTGACATTCACTCTCCAACTTGAGGGGGAGTGAAAGGAAAGTCACAATCATATCCCGAGATTCATTTAAATTGTATAATAGTCAATATCAGTGTAGCTTGATTGTAGGAGTAGAATAGCTCAATTATAGGGATTCAGCCTTGTATATATTCACATGTACTCTTCCATCACAAAGTAACTAAGGCAGATTCAATCTTCTTTCTTATTCTTTACAGACGGGGTAGGGGGAGGCAGTTTACATGGTGCTGGGGTGTGGGGCAGGGGAGATGGAAGGGAGATGAGTGCATTTGACTGGGATTAGGGGAGGGTTAGAAAGGCTGAGGGAGGGGTCGTGGATTGATGATGCATGATTTGTTACAGACAAATCAATTTTAGCACCGTCAATTTTTAAAATTTCATTTGATCCCATAATGAGCAAAAATAAAATTTCAAATCAACCTCAATTAATTTGCATGTGATAGGTACATGCTTGCTAACTTAACCAAAAATCAAACAATTCCCTCCAAATGCCCTTACTTTCGAATATTTTTTTTATTTTGAAAAATAGGACCCTTTCTACTACGAATGATAAAATTACACAAATACTATATTTTTACAAAAAAATAAATGTCCCACTTCATAACTAAATGAAAACAAAATATTTAAATTTTTTTGTTAAAAACATAAATAATTATGGGCTTATTAATAGTTTGCTATCATATGTAGAACATATAAAAATAATTTAGAGAAAGACATTTAACTTTGACTTATGCATTTTTGTTAAATAATTATTTGTATCAAATTTTTGACTTATTTAATTTTCTGAGCTATTATGTGGATTTGTTTTTAGATACAAATAGAATGTCTGAGAAAATTTATGGGTTCATGGTTATTTGGGAGGGAGCACCGTACCTTTCGAGCAAAAATGTCTAGCACTTATATTTTAAACTTTTCACATTGTGTCGCATGGAATTTCATATGTAACAGGTGAAAGTCCTCATGGAAACTATTATATTTAGTTAATCTATTTTAAATCATTATAATATCTAATTTCGCATAATCGCTAATAAATAAAAATGAGCTATTACAGTACATATTCTACTTATTCACTATTTTGTTAATAAATGTTTTAAATGAGATTATTTGGATAAAAGTAGCATCAAATTTTCAATTAGTTTGAGTGACTTTTTATCTTGTTTTTTTACTTCATTTACTTATTTCACCCCTTTTTTAGATCATGTCACAAATTTATTATTTGTATGAATATAATAAAATGAAGGCAAACCGCAAAACAAAATAAAATGTACCCAAAGTTGTTGGGCTTGTATGCATTTGATACATAAACATCCTTTTGTTGCATGAAATATACTTCGCCTAAATTTGATTTGCATCCAAAGTACCTAGTCCAACGATCTTCATTTTACCATTACCTTGTAACGAATTGATAAAGTATATTGCATTAAGATGTCACTAGATAGCAAATTGCATTGGTTGTAAAAATCGTGAAAGTACGTTGCATATTCTGGTCATTCACCTTGCCAAATATTCACGATGCTCACTTTGTTCCCAAATAAATGCAAAATTTATTAATTTTGGTATGTCCCAAAATAATCTTTGCATTTCTAAGTAGGGAAATAATTACATTATTTCAGAAACGGAATAATTACCAATTTATGCAATATACTTTAACTTCGATTTCAATAAAGGCAGTATACTATCTATTGACAATATAATGCAATTTACTTTCTAATCTTGTTACAAATAGTGCAATTTTATTGCATTATTTGAGAAAAAAATAATAAAGTACATTGCATGAAAATAGTATGTAAATTGCATTATTTGTAATAAAGTTATAAAGTACATTGGATTAAGATATCTATAGATAGTAAATTGCATTAATTGTAAAAATCTTAAAAGTATATTGCATATTTTGGTCATTCACCCGATCAAACACACATCAAGACATAATAATTCTTTTTGTTCTTGATAAAATTGGAATGACATTCATATTTATTTTAAGGTAGTACTTATGATAATTATATTGTTATTAATATTATTCTTACTCTAATTATTTATTTTTAGAAATAAATAACAACACAAATGTATGTAATATATATCCATATGTTACACAAAGAGAGTCATATTCTATTCTCGATTTGAACCACTTGGAATTTCACTTGTAAAATATGAGGAGTCATAAGATAAAATTAGACTTTGTTTATCTGTTTGTATATTTTAAAATTATAGTAATATATAACTCTACATATACTATTAAAATTTTGATGGGATCTTTACACTATATATTTATATATTACACTTAATTTCATTGTAAGTAATATTAATGGGCTTGATTAAGATAAAAGTACACTTTCATTGTCTTTATTTTGGAGTGACATTTGATGTTAATTTTAATTTTCTTTCATTAAGTCACACATACATCATATGTTTATAATTTAATAATAACAATAGTAATATTCACTTCATCCCATAAAAAATATCTCACTTTTCATTTTGTTACGTCTTAAAAATATATTGCATTCATAAATAGGAAAACGATGTTAATGAAATGTTAAGTACCATTGGCAATGTTCACATATGTATAGCACATTTCTTAAGATTCGTTTATTGCAGCGGCTAGCTATGACTTATAGTTGATTACTGATGACTTATTAATTATAGCTGATGATTGATTGAAAGCTCATTTATTGAGGTTGATTGCTTGTTGATGATTGTAGATGACGGCGGATGACTTCTGAACTTGTAATAATGATGATAATTGATTAATTGAATATAAACAAATTATTTTGGTAATTCTAAAATACTCCCTCCGTCTCATTAATAACTTCACCTTTTGCCATTTTGGGCTTCCCATTTAAAGCTTTACCTTTCCTTTTAGGGACATTTTATATTATTATTTTAATATGTAGGGCCCACTTAAAACAACACTAATAACATATCCCTTAATTAAACACCCCCTAACTCAAAACTAATTAAAACCCGATACAAATTCCTTTCATTTTTTTTTATCAGAGAAAAGGATCAATATTATCCACACATCCTCTTCACTATCCAAAACCTACTCTCTCTCCTCACTTTCTCTATCCTTCAACCAAGCGGTTGTTCTTCACTTCGTCCAAACCCTAGTCTCTCTCTCTCTCTCTCTATTTCACGACGTCGATTACCAATAATTAACCCTCTAATGTTAGGTTTTGTCTCTCGATTGTTCCCCTTTCTTCATGGATTCTAATTTTCCCAACAAATTCGAAGTTGAATCAGCCATGGTGACGAACGATACTTCAATCTTCGCCGGCGATTCATCAAACTTCATCCCTTTTTCGTCTATTAATGACAAATCTCAGGTTGGGGAAGCCATTTCTTTGGAGTAAACACGAGAATATCGAAATATATTTGGGGAATTGTTGACTCAATCATATCTGAAAGGTCTTCCGTTGTCTGTGTTTGACGAGCCATGGTGGCCTCTATCCGAATAACTTGACGCCATTACAGCCCAAAATGGTCCATCTCCCTACTTTCGATTTAGAGAGGATAACACTGTCTACGAATGGACTCCACCCACGGTTAAACCATCCAAGTCCCACTTTGAGCGAAAGGTTGAAGAGCACATAAATGACTTGCTAATGTTGGGTTTGCACTTTCCGGCTATACAACGATGGCTCAAGGAACATGTTTATATATTCTTTCTTAATCTCTAGTCTCTGTTCTTCTCTTTTGTTGACTACATTTTTGGGAGTTGGGTGAAAGGTAGCTGTGAAATGATGAGTATGGCTACTTGAAGAAATTTTTGTGATTGTTTGTTTCAACTGCTCACTAAAATGAATTTGCTGATAAGAACTTTTTCTATGTGCAATGATAAAAACTTTTGCTATTTTGAGCACTTTTTTACACACTGTCTCGACTTTAATGAATTTGTCTAGGACAGGTATATGTGTTGAGATTGGTATTTTGTGCTTAAGTGAAGTTTGAATTGGTGAGATGCTATGTGAATGAATTTGTGTGGAGCCTTTCTATGATGATTCAATTTTGAGAATGAATAAACATTAAAGTTTAAGCTTCATTGACAGTTAAATGTTACAAAAAGCTGTCTTATGTGGCTGACTATAAATGTTTGGTAAAATTTAAAGTGAAAAGTGAATTAATTCAAAATCATAAAATGATGGAATTACCAACAAATATTGAAATGAAAGTAGTCATGTAAAAATATACAATAATATATAATAAACAAATTATTTTCAAAATTATTTGAAAGAGACCATAATAAAATAAAATTTGAAAAATAAATCAATTTAATAATAAAGTGTAACATAAATATGAATAGTATTCTATTATTGTATTACTTTGTGTGTTATTGTAACTAGTATATACAAGATGCAAAAATATTAAATGATAAATCTAAAGTTTAACGAAAGATGCTAAAAACATAGTTTGAATTATAAAAAAAAATTCACACATTTAATGTAATTTTTCTTTTTCTCTTATTTTATTTTATTTATATTTATTTTATTTTAAATTTTTGATGGACATGAGTAAAAATATCTTTTTATATTTTTCGCCTATTAAAATATCTATTAATAAAAAATGATATCTAATTTTAGATTAGTATTTAATTTCCTATCTAAAATTTTATTCTCTCTTAAAAAATTATTTTGTCAAACTTTAGATTTTTTTAATATTTGAGTAAAAAAATTGTTATAATTATTGTATATCTTTCCTAATTTGTTATCAAAGTTTTAAGAAGTTTAGATAGACATTAGTTATCCTAATATATTTTAATATTTATTTTAATTTTCAATATTAATTATCTTGCTACAAATTTAATCGTCCAGTTTTATAAATGATTTTTATAATATATATTCTATTTTAATAAATTAAATTTCCCAATGTAAAATTACTATGAAAATTCAGCAAAAATCATTATAGCTAATTCTATTCTATTTTTTACAAGTTTAGATAGACATGAGTTATCCAAATTGTTATTCTAATTTATTTTCTTATGTATTTTGATATAAAAAATTAATTCTCTCTTTGTCAAATAAATGGTGCAATTTTTTTATTCATTATGAAATTAATTATTTTAGTTTAATTAAAAAAATTAAAACTTTAGGAAATAAATGTTATAGTTAAATTCATATCCAAATATTTAAATTTTAGCCAAACATGTGTTAGCTAATTTTTCTCTTAATTTAGAAAATAAGCCTTTTTAAATTAATAAAATTTTCCGGTTTCAAATATTTTGACATATAAACACTCGTCAAATAAAATTTCCGTACTCTTAGTTTTTTTCAGATGGTACCTCTTAGTTTTTATTAATAATATAGATGAAGTTACAAAGCTCCTAAATCTATCATAATTAATCCAGCCCTTCAATTTTCATCAGATCTCCTCCTCCCACCGTCTCTTAATTTCTTCATTGGAATGCTGTTTTCGGCCGGCCCTGCTCCTAGTCCTGGATCGCTCTTTTCGGCCGTGAACGGTGAATCATTTCGGCTTTCTTTCAGCACTTCCCTCTTTCGTCGAAAGGTTAAATTAACTGGTAATGTAAAAAAAGAAAGATTAGGGTTTGCTTTTTTATTTCTTTACTCTGGATTTTGCTTATTTAGGGATTTTTTTCCTTGTATTTTTTGTCTAATTGTTTATTTATCATGTTCTGATGTAGGATCATGAATTAAGTTTGATTGTTCTACTTACTACCCAATTTCATCATCCGTCACAGGACTTCATCTTACAAGAATTCAGGTGTTGATGTTCTTTTTGTATTAAAATTGTGTTTAATTTTATTTGATAATGTTTCCAAAAAAACAGCCATCTGATCGTGAGAAAAGAAAAAAAAAGAAAAGTTGTTAAGCAATTTAATGATTCACAAAAGGGGGCTATTGATAAATTTGTTTTTAAAAGAGACTCGGGTCATAAAAATTCTAATGGATTGGGTATTAGTAACATTGAACGACCTGAAATTTTAGATGAAGAAAATAATCATGAATTGGGTGTGGGTAATGATCTTGAGCAAGAAAATGAAAACCTAGGTGAAAACAATCATATTAACGAGGACGTGGCTAATTTAAATGAGTGTGATATACGCCATGCATCCATAGAAAATGCAGAAATTGATGATTCTCAAAACCTTACATTAGATATTTTTGATCCTAGAAATTGGGATAATATTGACAATAAGGCGAGAGATTTAGCATTTGAGTATCGTAAAAATGTCCGATTAATTAGAGGTCTCTTCATCTGATTTCGCCCGGGGCCTACAAAAGTCTAGGAACGGCCCTGGCTAGGAGGTTGTTGTTGTTGTTGCATATTAATGGTTGCCATTATTTGTCTAGAATATAGACGTTGGAGGAGACAAGGTAGTAAATGCATGTGAGTGAAATAGTGTTTGCATTTAGAACCTTGTTGACTGGATAATAACAAGCTGTAATCTGCAACCATTGTATATGATCTTCATGGAGATGAGCTGGCAACATCTGTTGAGAGAGATCGGGCAAGGCACATCTTGATCATCACAGAAATACATCACTACTGTTGTTTGCTGAAGATCATAGCTGTCAGAGGGATGAGACCTCTGCTTTTGAGAACCTTAGCTGTAAGGCTTGGTTCTTTGAGTTTAAAGTTTTAGGTGTCAAGGAATTGGGTAGGGGAAATGTAAAGATCCTTATGTAAATAAATACATTGATTTATATGATTGGTCTTGTGTTTGATCATTACAGTTCAGTTGAATCATTGATGTTCAGTTGAATTATGAGGTGTGCAGTTTGAGTCATGGCTGTCCAATGTTCATGAGTTATCTTGGCTGTCAGATAACATTGGAAAGATATGTTTCTTTGTCAAAACCCTGTATATCTATGTGGTTTACATAGTTAGGTCCTAACAATTTCCCCCTTTTTGGCAAAGTAATATATCTAATAAAAGATATGACCTGCAAGATACTCATGAATTGAATATACCAATGAAGATAAAATTAATCTTATTGATTCAACCATAAGTGCCAAAACACACAGATTATCCAAAATAACAATTGTTTAAAACAGGGGATAAAAGTAGGGGTTAAAAGACTTAGCCAGAAAAGACAAAAAATTTTCTAATCAGAAAATTCATCTCTTTCTCTCCTTGCTGCAAGTATTTCTTCTCTTTCACTAGCAAAGACCTTCTTCATTTTCTCTTCTAAAACTCTGAAGTACATTTCATTGTTCCATTCCCAGCTCATCTCATCATCATAGGTGAAGGTTTGATCTTGCCTTTCCTTGAGAACAGCTTTGGGCAGAGGTTCTTCATCCCCTTAACCTTAAGTTACCCCATTTGGGAGCATTCTTCCCTCTAGAGCTTTGACCTTTGGTTCCTGAAAATAAGTTAGAAATGAAAGGATTTGACTGCAGAGAGATGGTTTGTTGAGCTGGATGGTGAGGAGGATCTGTGGTGACGGTGAGAACAGTAGAGGTTGTAAACTGATGTACTTGCTTCACTGGAGCATCTTCTTCATCATCACTGGACACAATAACATTGGGAGCAGCTCCAGATTCTCTTTTTCCCAGATTGGTGGCTTCCTTATCAGATTCAATGGCCTTTCCCTTGGATGTCCTCTTATCAGATTTGGGTCCAACTGAGACTTCCAATATATGTCTCATTTTGGTGACCATGGTCCTTGTGAATTTCTACATATCAGTGATGGTCACATGATATGGAGGCACATATGTTGAGGGGTTGAAGGTTGGAGGAAGTTTTGCTTGGAGAGATCTGGTGTTTAGGGGAATGAAGGAAGGAGGCACTGAAGTAGTAGGGGGAAACATGGTTGTCAGGTTTGGCTTGGCAATGACAGCCATGATCTTGGCTTTATTGCAGCAGATTCTCCAAAGACATCTCTTTGGTTAATTCAATGCAGAGAGCATAGACAAGGGATGAGGGCATGTAAATGCATTCATTGATGTTGTTTGACAGAAGTTGGGAGAACAACACTTCCCAGTCAATGATGGTTGAAAGTTCCATAAAGTTGGGAAATCTGGGGGCATTGTGAAAGAAGGAAGTGGGGAGAGCTGCTCTATACTTCTTCCATTCTTCATGGCCAAACATAATGAGCCCACAACTATTTCTTGCGTGGATCACGATTGCATTCTTACTCAACAGCCAAGGATTGGGAATGATGTTGGGGTTGGCAATCTCAGGGAAGTGAGTGATTCCCTTAAGTCTTTGGTGAGCAGCCATGATTGAGGGAAAGGAGAAATCAATGTCACATAAATCCAAGGCTCACAGGCTGGAAGGGTTTCATAATTAGGGGTAGGTTCAGGTGTTTCTTGAGGTTCAACATATTCAACAGGTTTGGGTTGAGATTCACTACCAGGCATGCTTGCCTTCTTGGCTCTATCTCTGGTTTTGATCAAGTCTAGGGCTTTTAGTATATCATCCTCAGTTAATAAGGATCTTAAGTAAGAGATGATAGCAAGAAGCAAATCAGGGCTTCCTTCAAGGGATAATCCTTCAGAGGCTCTGAGGATATTTTTAGGAATGGGTGATGGATCAGAGGGACTTGAAATGGGTGAAGATTGATCAGGGGAAGGCTCAGCTATCAGAATAGGGGATTGATTACTACTGTTCCCCCTCAACTGAGGATCACCTTTTTCAGAGTCAGGGCTATTCCCCCTTTCATTTTCAACACTAGGCTCATTTGGTCTTATATTGGAAGGATTTAGGTTGAGAATTCCTTGGGCTATCGATTCATGAGGTGAACTGGATTGGTCTTTGGTTGGTGAGGGTTGAGGAGTATTGGGTTTCAACTTTTTGGAGAGGGGAGCATTTTTGTCAAGTTTTCTCTTCCTAGAGAATGTGTTTAGAGAGGGAGAGGGGGTAGGAGTTACCTCAGTTGAGATTTCAAAGAAGCACAGTGAACCTTAGGCCGCCGTAGCGCAGACATCCATAGCCGTCCCGTAAGATTGCCCGCCTTAGTCGTTCTATGCCTTGCATCCACAAGAGACTCGGCAAGGGCTCTCCTTAGCTTATCTACATAATCACTATCATGACTAGCTTTCTTCACCAAAGCATAATCATCAATATCCTTGAACACAGGATTCCGATTGGGTTTCTTCGCCGTCATCCCGTTGTTCCTCAAAGAATCTCCTTTCCTTTATCAGCCACTTGAGTATCCTCTTGCTCGGCCTACTTGTACAACCACTTCTTGCACCTTCTTTCCTTTGTGAAGCTTCTTTCCTTTCCCAGCTTTCTTCATCTTAGCTTGGCCAATCCTCTTCTTGATTTTGCTTGGTGTGGTCTCTTGATCCCTTTCTTTGATCACTACACTTTTGTCATGCTTCCTTTTTGATCTCTTGTCATTGACCATGTGGACCAATGACTTCCACAAACTTTCATGTCATTTTCAGCCTTCTCTTTCGCCTTAGTTTAACTTCATCAAGATTTTCGTAACTATCCCCAAAATCCAATTTTTTCTTACCCTCGAGCCCGAATGTGCTCAAATTGAAACTCCTGGTTTGCATAAGAGTGGTAGTTAATTTCAAGCCAATCATCTTTTAGGGGAGGGTTCAGCTTTGGATTTAAGTGGTGTAGGATCCCACTCATGAATCTGAAATTATTCATCCTTGGGGTTTGCTTCTTGAACTTCCATGGTGAGGGGGATGTAGACAGTTGAAAATTGTGCAGTAGGGCAACACTCCAATTCACATCCTTAGCTATCAAGCTTAAGCCTTGCTTCCATTCATTGGGACTGATTTGATCAAAAGATGACTGTTTTCCATCAAACCCCTTGATGATAACATCCATTAGGGTTGATTGAAATAGATCCAGGGTCATCTTTTTAATAGGTTTGTTTTGTGCCACTTGGTAATTGCAGTTGGGTTCATCAAAGAATCTCTTGTAAAACAACTCCAAGGCACAATCTTTCCTATCCCATAGGTTGCTCCTGGTTCCATTTTTAATTGGAATACTGTAGACTTCAGAGACCACCTTGGGAGATACATGAATCTCAGTTCCTTCAATGTTGATTCTAATGGATCCATCTACAAGTCTATGTCCAGCCATGTAAATCTCTCTGCATAATTTCTCGTAGATGGGGGGTTGAGCTTCCATCATAATGCAAAGATTGTTGGATTCAAGAAGGTCTTTGATAAGAGCTCCAACCTCATGCTCATAGAAATCAGGCTTGATAAAGTACCCATGAGCGTCAGTGTAAGACATAGTTTGAATAGAACAGAGAGTTAGGGTTTCAAATAACAGAGAGAATCAAAGACGGGAATTAGGATGGTGGAGAAGGTTTGATTGAAGAAGGGTTAATTTTGCAAGGTTAAAAGATAATGAGGAGGGAATTTGTGTAGTTCAACGGCTAATACGTGGGTTAGTGCAACGGTTAAAAATGGGCATTTAAGAATGTGACTATTCATGAATAGTGCTTTTTGTCCCCCCACTCATTATGTGCCATAACTTCTATAAAACAAGGGAATAAAGTCCGTACAGAGAGGCGAATTTTCATAGGGGTTTATCAAGGAAATAAATGAACAATTGTTAGTGGCAAGTTCCCATAATCCTCGATTTGGCAAGAACTCAAATCATAGCTGTCAGACTTGATGACCAGCCAAGCCTATTTTGAATGATCATTGCCACTATGTTGACTGAACCAAAATTTTTCTATAAAAGGAAATGTATCAGTTTATGAGATTTATTCAATCCATTTCAGTCATATAGTAAATGGGAAGATTAGTTTCAATGTTCAGTCCTACTAAGATGGCTAAGACAGCAAAGAAACCGGTCTTTCAGAGTCCAAGTGTAGAGGAAACTAGGGAGGAAAGGTTTGAGAGGGAGTTTTGGTCCTATCAAATTCAAATAGATAATGCTTTAGAATAGGAGGTGGATCAATTGCCAAATGATGATCCACATAAAGGAAGAAGAGTTGAGAGAGAGAGATAAGAAAGAAATTTAGGGAGGAGGAGAGACTAGCATTGTTGGAGGGTGAGAGAAACAGGTTAAAGGAGATAGCTAGAGACAAGGGTAAAGCTAAGTTGGTTTGTGAGAGTCAAGATGATCAGACAGCTAAGATTAAGCTGTTTGGTAAAGGGAAGGAGGGTGAATCAAGTAGACAGGTTGGGGTAGGTGTAGAGAGGGTCTACACATTGGGAGAGCTAGTGAAGCTTGACAGTAAAGAAAGGATTAAGATTGACACTACAATTGGTTAACCTGATTTCTTAGATGTCAAGGAGTTCACAGCAGTAACCAGGGATTCACTTACTCTGAGTCAAACAGTTCTTGAGGGAACTAGAGACAACTTTACAGGAGTGCAAAGTTCTCCTTCAAAGGCTTATATGAGATTGTTCTCACAGTTTCTCAAGTGTTTGAGTCCAGCAGCTATGAATGAGGAGGGGGGGTAAGGGTTCTCAGTCTGATCAAGCAGTCATTGCCCAAGAGAGTGCTAACACTTCAGGGACATTTAGATTTGTCTCTCCACTAAGAGAATATCCTACTTACAATGCTGTGGAGGAATGGTGGCCAAGGAGGGTGTGTCCTTCTTTACAGTTCTCATCATCAGCCATTGATCCATTCATGCAGAGGCAACCAGTGTTGCTAGAGAGGTATGGGGACATCAAGGAGAATGCCTATAAGGCTCCTGATGTTGCCTATAATGAGTATGGGTTCATAGATGAGGATATCCATGATTTGCCAAGGAACAATTATGAAGAGAATTTTTAGCTGTCAGAGTCTGTATGAGGGTTAGCTGTGAGAGAAGGGAGGGGTTAAGAAGCTTTTTGTAATATGTATTTGTGTTTGTTTTTGTGTTTTGAAAATTTGGGTGTTTGATAGGAAGGTGTTTGGCTAAGAATGATGAAGGTTTTAGTGTAAGGTAATGGTTTGCTGTCAGATCCCAAATTGTTGACAGCAGCCATATGTAATGTTTTCCTTTGATCAATAAAAAATCTTTTATTTTGGCAAGTTAATCATTCCCAAAATTGTCCTTAGCATCTCAAATCTCTTTTCATCCATTGCCTTTGTTAGGATGTCAGAGACATTATCTTCAGTGCATACTTTGGCTAAGTTGATATTTCCTTTTTCCACATGATCTCTGATGAAGTGATGCCTAACTTCAATATGCTTGGTTTTGGAATGTTGGACAGGGTTTTCAGTCATGGCAATGGCACTGGAATTGTCACAGAAAATAGGAATATTTGACATGTCCATCCCAAAGTCTTGGAGTTGACTTTTGAGATAGAGAATTTTAGAGCAACACGTACCAAAGGCAATGTATTCAAATTTCAGCTGTTGAGGTAGCTACTGAAGTTTGCTTTTTACTTGACCAAGAGATTATTCTTGATCCAATAAATTGGTAACCACCACTAGTGGATTTTCTATCTAAATTGCATCCAGCATAGTCTGAATCAGTGAAGCCAATTAGGGAGAATGGAGATTCAGAGGGATACCACAAACCATAGTCAGGTGTTCCTTTCAGATATCTCAAGATTCTTTTGACAGCAGAGAGATGAGATTATTTATGATTAGCTTGGAATCTTGCACAAAGGCAAACACTGAACATGATATCAGGTCTAGAGGCTGTCACATATTGGAGTGATCCAATGTAGCTCCTATAGAGTGTTGGATTCACACTCTGACCATCAGGATCAGCATGGAGTTTGGTTGTGGTTGACAGAGGAGTTCTAGCTGGGGAAACAGTTTGCATATCAAACTTTTTGATCATGTCTCTTGTATACTTGGCTTGGTTAATGAAGATCCCTTCCTTCATTTGCTTGACTTGAAGACCTAAGAAGAATATGAGCTCACCAATCATGCTCATCTCAAATTAATTCTTCATGATTTCTCCAAATTCAGTGCACAAGTCTTCATTTGATGAACAAAAATAATGTCATCAACATAGACTTGGATGAGTAACTGGTCTTCTCCATATTTCTTGATAAACAAAGTGTTATCAATATGGCCCTTGGTAAATCCTTTGCCAAGGAGGTATTTAGATAGGGTATCATACCAAGCCCTAGGAGCTTGCTTATGCCCATACAAGGTTTTGTCCAATTTATATACATGATCTGGAAATTTTGGATGCTCAAAATCAGGGGGTTGAGATACAAAAACTTTTTCATTCAGGACCCCATTTAGAAAGGCACTTTTGACATCCATTTGGAACACCTTCATCTTCTTGAATGATGCATAGGCAAGGAATAGCCTTATAGCTTCCAATCTTGCAACAGGGGCAAATGTTTCATCATAGTCAATTCCCTCATCTTGTCTATACCCTTGAGCAACTAATCTGGCTTTGTTCCTTACCACAATGCCTTCTTCATTCATCTTGTTTCTAAAAACCCATCTTGTTCCAATGACAGTTTGATTTTTAGGTTTGGGAACAAGCTTCCAAACTTTGTTTCTTTCAAATTGTTCCAATTCTTCTTCCATTGCTTCAATCCAATATGGGTCTTGAAGAGCTTCATTTATCTTCTTGGGTTCAATTTGAGAGATGAAGGCACTCATTAAAGAGTCATAAATAGGCATGTTTGGAGGAATGTCCATCTTATGTATTGGAAGGTCAATAAAGATGTTTTTGTTTGGTGGAATGATATGAGTGACAATTTCAGGTTGAGGATTTGAGAGATTTGTGTTGCAGCAAGGTTGGATGAGGTTATTTTCAAGGGAATTTTGATAGATGGAAGAAGGTAAGCTGTCAGGTGCATCATAGCCGTCAGATGCACCTTTGCTGTTGGGAAGGGATTCTTGGTCGTCAGACACAACAGGGTGTTTATTAGTGTCTTTGGGCACCATATAAGGAAGGGATGGTGAATCTTCTTCAGGAATGAGGCTTGAGGGGTCATGCACAGGAGACACCTCAGGTAGGTTATCTGTATTTCCAACAGCTTCATAAAAATCACACAATTCAGTGTGGCTTTGATCATTGTTTTCATCAAAGTCAACATGGATTGATTCTTCTACAACAAGCCTCCTTTTGTTGTAGACTCTGTAGGCTTTGCTGGTATTGGAGTATCCAAGGAAGATTCCTTCATCACTTTTGGAATCAAATTTATCAAGGTTGTTTTTCCCATTGTTATGGTTAAAGCATCTACTTCCAAAGTCATGAAAGTATGAAATGGTTGGTGTTCTACCATTCCATAGCTCATAGGGAGTCTTGGAGTGAAACTTGTTGATGAGAGTCTTGTTCTGGACATACACAGCAGTGGTGACTTCTTCTCCCCAAAAGCATTTAGGGAGGTTGTTCTCTGACAGCATAGTTCTTGCTGCTTCGCATATTGTTCTGTTCTTTCTTTCAGCAACTCCATTTTGTTGTGGTATTCTAGGAGCAAAAAAGTTGTGCTCAATCCCTTTTTGATCACAATATTCTTCATCACCAGTGTTTTCAAACTCCTTATCATGGTCAGATCTAATTTTGATGATGGATAGTCCATTTTGTTTTTGAATTTTGTTGAACAGTTTGACCAGTTGTTCTAAGGTTTCCTTTTTGGATTCAAGAAGGATAATCCAAGTGAATCTAGTGTAGTCATCAACTACCACTAGAGAGTATCTCTTTCCACCAAGAGATCTGGTTCTGATTGGTCCAGAAAGATCCATGTGGAGTAATTGAAGGGGTTTTGAGGTATCCAATCTGGTTTTGGCAGTGAAGGAAGTTTTCTTTTGCTTTCCACATTGACAGGCTTTGCACAGCTTGTCCTTTTTGAAGGGAATTTTGGGTAGGCCTTTTACTAGGTTTGAATTGGCTAATTTGGAGATACTTTTGAGGTTGAGGTGAGCCAATATTTTGTGCCATTACCATGACATATCAGATTGACTATAGTAGAGCAGACAATGAGCATCTGAAGATTCCACAACTTCCAGGTTTAGACAGTAGAGGTTGCCTTTTCTGATTCCAGTGAGAATTGACTTGTTCTTGACATCTTTGACAGTGCAGTGGTTTTTGGAACATACAACATAATATCCCTTATCACAAATTTGACTAAGACTAATCAAATTGTGCTTGAGACCTTCTACATAAGTGACATTAGTAAAACTAATGTCTTTAGTAACAAGGTTTCCTGATCCTTTGACTTTGGCTTGAGAATTATCACCAAAAGTTACATTTGGACCATTTTTAGGGACATATTGTTGTAAACACTCCTTGTTGAAGGTCATGTGTCTGCTGCATCAACTATCCAAGTACCATATTCCTTTCCTAAGTTCCTACAAAACAGAAAAATAAATTTATGGTACCCTTTTATTCTTTTGGGTCCAAAGGATTAGAATTTCTTTGGTACCCTAGCATTGCAATATCCCATGATCTGCAACATATAGGGTGTAGGAGCAGTAGGTTGGGATTGGTTAAAGAATTGGTTGGGAGAAAAGAATTGGTTTTGGTTATAAAACTGAGTGTGGCTTTGGGAGCTGTTTGAGTGAGATGATCTAGGAGAGGTATTTTGACTGGCATGACTTCTTCCATTTGAGTATGGCCAGTTGGGTCTTTGATGTTTGGAATATGAGTGATGGTTATAGAATCTTTACTGTCTAGGAGATCTCTGTTGTCCATCAAATCTTGGCTGTCTGGGGAATCTTGGCTGTCTAGGAGATCTCTATTGTCCATTGGTTTTGTGCTGGTTTTTCTTCACTTGATCCTTGATTCCTTTTCTTTGCCAAATGTATTTGCCTTTATTTGCTTGTTTTTCTTTGCCTTTGGATTGACTTGAGCTAGCTTCATGTGTTTCATTAGTGTGTGTGGGTCTGGCTTGATCTGCTTCATCAATGTGACTGGAGCTAGCTTCATCTATCTTTCCCTTTTTCTTTGAGTCCTCCTTTGTCTGAATGGGATAGAACTTTTCTTGGGCTTTGACATAGTTCATGCTTTCAAGAACCATCTTGTCAGTAGCCCTTTCATCAGTGAGAGGGGTATAGGTTTTCATAGTGGGATTATTGGCTCCAATCCCTGACTTATCACTTGGGTATCTTTGGTTGTAGCTAAATAGAGATACAACTTCTCCTGATTTGTTTCGAGACTCAATCTTCTTCCTAAGAGATTCATTTTCCTTTTCAAGGTTGATGGTTTTTTGGTTGTTTTCCAGAGATCTAGAATTCTCAGCTGTCAGCTAATCATTAGCCTTTTCAAGCATAATGCATTGTACTTTCAGTCCTTGGTTGGCTCTTTCAAGGTTTTCAATGGTTTTACTTTGGGATAGGTTATCAGTGAGCAACGAAGCAAAGCTAGTTTGGTGTCTTTTTATTTGAATTAAAAGGGTGCTAACTAATTGTTTAAATTATTCATTATTTAAAGAGTTAAACTGAGGTACCTGCTTTAGTTCTTCAGCAACAGCTAAGGCTTCAAGGTCTTCTTCATTGTCTGAATTTTCATCATCTCCTGCCATTAGGCATATCCTTGCTTCTTCTCCTTCACTTTCAGAATCACTGAAATCAAACTCCTTATCACTGAACTTGGATGAGTCAGCAATCAATACTTGTTCTTTGTTTTTCTGATTCTTCCTTTTAATGCAGTTGTAGCAGCTGCATCTTGAACTATGGATGATCTCCTTTGAGTAGGAGAGTTTCTTAGCTGTCTGATTGTCCTTGGGTTTCCTTGGTTCAGGACAATCAGATGAGTAATGACTAAGCTTATTACAGTTGAAGCATTCAACTTTCTTTTTATGGTTCTCTTGTTCAGAAGTGGATGGGCTATAACTTCTCTCAAATGTCTTTTTATGTGCCCTAAGGTTATTTCTGACAGCCATGGATATGAGACTTGGTAAGTCTCCTTAAGAAAGGTTGTTTGAGGGGTGGTTTACTTTCCGAAGGGAAATAAGAACCATGGAATCAATGTCTTGTTGAGTGATGGGTTTGTGAGTGGTTTCTTAGGCAGCTAAGGCAAGGGTTTGTGAGAAAGAGGGAACTGGTTGAAGTTTTATCATTCCTTCTAGTTCATAGGCCTCAAGCTTTCCAAAGTATTGTTCAACAGTCATGGTGCTTCATTCTGCACCTTCTCTTATATGTAGGGCTACCTTCTCATATTCTTGGGGAAGGTTGTAATATATTTTGAGACACAGATCTTGGTTCTCAAATGTTTTTCCATGGTCAGCAATGGATCTGACCAGGTCTTCAAACCTTGGTTTAGCAGCACTCACCTTTTCACCAGGGTAGAATTTAAAGTTATCAAGTTGTCTAAGCAGATTGTACAAGTTTTGAGTTCTAACAACTTGGTGTGTTCTCTGGAATTTGGTATGGATAAGTTCCCATTACGCCTTTGTAGTTGGTTCTTTAGCAATTTCTTGAAGCAAAGTGGGAGTCATTTACACTCTTTTTTAGAGTATGTTCTTGACTTTAAGATTGGCACTAATTAGTTGCCCGTCTCGAATCAGTCCAAAATGCAGGGATTTCATTTTACCGGGCCCACCATTTGAATCAAGTGTGACGGGCGAGGTGACTTCATTCTCTAGCGCATACTGGGCCTGCATGCTATTTGCATCAAGGTAGGTTTTGATTTTTGAAGCATATATTTCAAAGGATCCACAGTCATCAATGAGTGGAATGTCTTTCTCATTATTTCTCCTTGGTTGAGGCATGGTGGGTTGAGAATTGATCCTTCACAAGTTGTTAGACTTTTGTAGGTAAAGACAAGCTCTCATACCAATTGAAAGGTCCTGTTTGCTTAATCAGTTAAAAGGTTAGGCAGTTAAGCTTTGACAGCTGAGGTGAAATCTTAGCTGTCAGATATTAACTGTTATAAAAAGCAAGGGTGAAATGTGCAGTGGAATGAATAGTGTTGAAATAATGTAAATATAAGTGATTAGTGTATGTGTGTGTGGGTGTATGTGTGTTTGTGTTTGTGTGTGATAATACCAAATGAACACAAGAATTTTAAGGTGGTTCAGAGTTCACTCCTCCTACGTCCACCCTCACTGTCAACCTTGACAAGTGAGATCTTACAAAGGATGATTAGGCAAGCTCCTTGAACCTCCTCTTCCTAATTAGTACAGTCAATTAGGGATTTGCTTGTTACGAAGCAAATTGCAATACACACTTAAAGTCAGTCTTAAGTGGTTTACAAAATAGTTTATACACCTGAATTACAGTTACAAGTGTCTCAGATTGTTTGATTGTTTGTTGCATGTTTTGCAGGTGTGGAGGTTAAAGGAAAGGTTGTATGTTGAAGGGCATTGTCTTCAGTCTTAAAGGTTTCCTTTTATAGGCTAGAATATAGCCGCTGGAGGAGACAAGGTAGTAAATGCATGTGGGTGAAATAGTGTTTGCATTTAGAGCCTTGTTGACTGGATAATAACAGGCTGTAATCTGCAACCATTGTATATGATCTTCATGGAGATGGCGGCAACATCCGTTGAGAGAGATTGGGCAAGGCACATCTTGATCATCACAGTAAATACATCAACTTTGTTGTTTCTTTGAAGATCATGGGTGACATCGGAGGGATGAGACCTCTGCTGTTGAGAACCTTAGCTGTCAGGCTTGGTTCTTTGAGTTTGCAGTTTTAGGAGTCAAGGAATTGGGTAGTGGAAATGTAATGATCCTTATGTAAATAAATACATTGATTTATATGATTGGTCTTGTGTTTGATCATTGCAGTTCAGTTGAATCATTGTTGTTCAGTTGTATTATGAGGTGTGCAGTTTGAGCCATGGCTGTCCAATGTTCATGAGTTATCTTGGTTGTCAGATAACATTGGATAAGATATGTTTCTTTGTCAAAACCCTGTATAGCTATGTGGTTTACATAGTTAGGTCCTAACATGACTCATAAACCAGATAATTTGGGTACTTAAGTGATCCGTTGACAATACGAACACATTAATTGTTTCATATTTTTTGAGTTCTAAATTATGAGATTCTCCCTCCCTCGCGATATTTTGGTTACTAAAATTGAATGTGTGGAGATTAAGGAAAACGTAAGTGTTGTGAGTATAAAAAGTAAAGTATGTGAGATAAGAAGGGTTAGGAGATTTTTGTTGTTAGTATTACAAGTGAGTGCCATTGACTATTTTGGGTAAGTAACCATAATATTGAGACACCCAAAAAGGGAATTATTAACCATAATATTTTGATGGAGGGAGTATATGATTTTAAATTTACGGAAAAAGCAAAAATCTACAAAAGGATAAGAAGCATGAGAGCGAATGTGCATTATTTTTGGCCGAGAGGTAGCGATCGCACGTGTGTCCAAGAAATATCTAGGAATTTTTGAGCACTTTGAGAATACTAAGTCCTAAATGATCATATATTACGCTGAAGAAAGTATTGATCAGAGCTTCAAGAAATAATTTACAATAAAAAGAGTATTAATTTGTTGACATGATTTTTACTATCTCGACATTT
>JAFEMH010004541.1:0-204466 GCA_022495995.1 Adenophora triphylla var. japonica | reverse complement strand
GGACATGGTCAAGATATTCTCGAGCCGACGCTTCGTACACGGCCAACTCCGGCTAGCGTCGGGAACATAACTCGGCGATGGGTGGGATCGAGGCCACCCATTCCAAGTGCGACACAGACAGGGGATACCAAGAATCGCGGCAGATAATTACTATTCACATCAATGACAATAAATTTTACCTCGCAGAGCGACCCTGTGGGAGATGTTTGGCTCTATGTCGACATCCAACTCAATCTGTCCTTGGGCTATCTGACCCGGTGGTTGGTGAAGTCCTCCAATTTGCCATCATATCGCTCGATTTGCTCATTTGAGAGTCCCATCTCTGTAAATGTCTTGTAAACAAAATATCCTTGCGAGGCCCCGTATATACATCAGATTGCTCGTCGTACACCCATCTATTAATCCTTGGATAACGAGAACCTGCTCTCTAGCTGCTACATTGGTTGCTAGCTCGTCTGGATAGAAACTAATCATCTCGTCTCTTATATAACTTCTAGGGGGTACATGAGGTGCCTTGCTGAGCTGGAATATCTTGTGTTTGATGGCAGTGTTACTAGCTTGCTCCGTAATAACACCCAAATTCAACCTAGGCTGCCTCGGCTCTTGATGCCCACCAGCAGCTCGCTCACCACCACCTGCTTAATGTCTTGTCACATACGCGTCGAGTCTTCCCTGGTCTACCCACCTCTGAATGATACGTTTCAGGCTCATACAATCCTCTGTGGTGTGGCCCGTATCCTTGTGGTACTCGCAGTATTTGCTGTTATCCCGTCTAAACTTATTTGACCGTATTCATTATCTCAGTTCGACTCACCGTTGGGGGAGTGAAAGCTTCGGGCACTTTCTCAGTTGCCCTAGTTCTATTCTTGCCATTTTTGTTGTTTCCTCCATTCTTGGTTGCGTCCTTCTAATCAGGATTAGTGACCTCAGCCTTGGGGCCTTTCCCATTTCTCTTCTCTTTTCTTTCTTCGGCCAATGCTACATTGTAGGCCTTCTCGAACAACTCTTGCCGAGTTGTCACAGTTCGGACGTCGGCTCGTAATCCAAATATGCGAAGCAATTCCATTCCTAAAACAATTGATTACCTCCCTATCTCGTGAGGTCCTCCTCAATCTTGTCGACCATCTCCTTGAACTTGGTGTAGTAGCTCATTGAGCCACTTTTTCCCCGCACCAGTCAGATTCTCAAGTGGCCTGCGATCGTCATCTTACGAGCTCCGACCTGTCGAGAATCTATCTTGAAACTTTTTCCTCATATAAGACCAAGTCGAGATGCAACCTCGGTGTCAAGCCATTGAACCAAGTAAGGACCGGCCCAGCTTAGAGCGCTAGCCAGCGCTTTACACATCATGTCGTCCTCGTTGGAGACAAGCACATCGTAGCCTCTAGGTGCCGTATATGGCTTATGGCATTGGTTGCACCCGAATATTTCTCGAGGACGGGTAACCTCCGAACCCCGGGAGGAGGTCGACTTGGTCGAGCAACTCCTTGGATAAGTGACGAAGAGCAAAATCACTTTGTTCGCCCTTTCCAAAGCATCTTCCTTCTTATCGGCCTCCCACTGTTCAAACTTTTTCTTCCATAGGAGTCACTTTCAAAGATCCGGCTGTCGTCCCAGCACGGGAGACATCGTTTGACCTTTGCCTTTCTTCGGGGTGAGGTTCCCTCCCGAGTTGGCTCGTGCTGTCACTCCTAGGAGGAGTTATCTCTCTCGCTTCTCCTATCCCCTATGAGAGAGTGACCTTACCCGAACCGGCGACCTACGCCTTTCCTCTCTACAGTGGCGACATGCGCCTATCGCCTCCGAGCGGCGACTGCGCCTATCCTCTCTAACCGGCGACCTGCGCCTATCTCCTCTATGGGACCGCGACCTTTCGGTCCCGGGCGGGCTGTTCTTCTCGGCCTCCCTTTGCCGTCTCGGCTCCGACTCGGCCTCTGCTCCCGGTTGGTAAGCCGAGGTGACTTCTCAAGTCGTCGAGTGGGACTGCATGTGAGTTCGAATAAGAGGAACGATCCGTCGATCACCATTCGGTTGGGCACTTTTGCCTTGCCTAACACTCCTTTCACAATGCCCGTTAGAAACTTGGGGGAGGGGGCGCTCTTTCCAATCTCCCGGTCTGCCTTCTCTTCGACTCCTCCTCCACGGCTATCAACTCGCAGAATTTGAGCTCGTTCTAACAAAGATCTCCTTTTTGCTAAGGGGAATGGTTGAGGACCTACCTTGTCCCCCGCAGCCCATTCGCCCCGTTTGACGCTTTGGAGGAGGTGGCGCTCCCTCGCCCGTCCATAGGCCGTTTCTCTCATCTCCTACCATCCGACAAACCTCGCCATCGCATTACGCCGTTAAAATGCGTAGGTTGAAAAAGCTGAGGTCAAGTATGCACGCTTCCCTAAGCAATGGAACCAAACCGATGCCACAGAAATGTGCTTATCAATCTTCGTCCCACGCGTGGCAGACCAATCACTCGACTCCTCGACCAGAAACCGTAACCCACGACTAGCCGAATGGTCTCCCGCTAGACCCTCGGGCGTGAGAGTAAGTATGGTATTTCGGAAAGCAAATATTGTAAATGAACAGAGATATTCAAACGACAAAATTGCAGTTACCTCAAAACCGTTGTAGTGGTTGTGTATTTATAGCTGTTTGATGAGGGTGGTATTTGTGTTAGGACTCATGAATCCCGTAATTTGTGGGACAGTTACATATCTGCAGATCGTGCCCGCGAAAGGAGTGGCTCCCCGATTTGTAAGGGAACCGGGCATGAAAGAAATGCGCGCACGCCCGAGGGCGATAGGTCGACACTGGCTCGTTAGGTCGAGGTCGCTTGTTTAGGATTAGGTCGACTGACCGATGGGTAGAGTGGACCGCACCCGAGATAGAACATGGATCATAGAGTCGGACCAAGCCGGAGTCGGGACCCCGTAGGGTCGGGACAATGAGCTTAAGTCGACAGATCACGAAGATGGGCCTTGGGCCTAGTAATAGTTGGGCCAAACCTGCCGAGAAGGTGGTGGCAGTAGTAGGTAAATGATTGGGCTTTGCTCGCTTGCCCAGCTCGACACTTTTGGTATGTTCAGTATCATAATTAATTTTTTTTCATTTTTTGTCAAAGTTTAGACAAATTTATCAAAATAATTAACAAGATAAATTTTATTATGGGTAAAAGAAAGTACTAATAAAAAATATTTAAATATTATAAAATATTATCTAATTATAATAATAGTGATGTATATGTTGAAGACTTTATTTTATTATACTCTCTTTAAGATTATTCAAATAATTTTTTGAATGTTAAGTTCAAACTTTAAATAAATTCAGATATAAGTGGTTTGCCATTACTAAACAAACTGAACTCTTAAAATTCAGCAACTTAATAATTTCACCTCTATATTTTTCAGCTCTATATTTTCAGAGCTTAATTTTAGTTTTAAACATACCCTAAATCTAATTTTCATTAAAAAAAAAAAAAAAAAAAAAGTTGACTTGGTGGAACTCAATGTCAACATACTAATTGGGACTTGCATTTTTTATTATTAGCAAGCCCATAATGTGTGAGTCCAGAAGATTATGGTTTATATTGGTGCTCCCATATTTGGGCTTTATGAAGGATATACATTATTAACCATACCAAAGCCCAAAGAGCATATTACTCATTAATTCAACATACAAAATACTAACTATGTGTATATACTTTTGTTACTCTGTACATTAACAAATTAACCAAAGTGGGATCTGGGAGAAGGTCGATGGGCCTAACTGACTGAACCTTAGCCCAATGCTCACAAAAGAAAGGGCTTCTCATTAGCAATGGCAACAGTTCAAATAGGTTTGACATTTACCAAATTCACCTCTACACAAAAACTCCAAAAATTCGAACCCGCCCCGCCCGCCCCTCCCCTCCCCTCCCCTCCCCTCCCCGTTGCTCATAATATTTTTAAAAATCTCACTATTTCATTATGCAAACCTATTATTATTAATATTATTATATAAAACTAAAAAGTTACATTTCATCATCAAATATATATATGCGATATATATAAATATTATTAATATTAATAAAATTATTAAAATAAATATATATATATTATGTGGGCGAGTTCAAGAAAATCCCAAATCCGTCCCAAACCTGACGGGTTTAAAAAAAGGCTTCTCAAACCCTTCCTTGGGAGGGGGGGGGGGGGGGGGTCATTGCGAGTTAGAAAATTTTGCCATCCTTATTTCTCTTCCTCTCATTCGCACTCCTCGATATTTCAATTTTTGCTTTTGAATCTAAATCTATAATAATATCCTATGTTTTTAAATTAATGTTGATTTTCAAATAAAAAAAGGTCCAAAATGAATGTCATTTTTGAAAATAATTTTATTTCTAATTGTTTATTTACCAATTACTTTTCGCTAGTCACTTTAGATTTGCAAAACTAAATGTTTGGAAAGTGGAAAACAAAAATATTTATGTATCTTTGTCATTAAAATTATAAAAAACACACAATTTCAAAATCAAAATGTCCTTTAAAAAATTGACATTTATTTAGAAACAAAGGGATTAATAGTTATAAAGTGTAAAAAATAATTAAAATAATTCTGTTATTTTGAAATTTTAGTTTATGATATTTAAATTAATGGTTTAGATTAGATGTACTTTTATAAAAAAAACGATGACATTTTTGTAATTTGTGTGAAAGTTTGGAGGTACTGCCACGTCATCATTTAAATTTTATTTAAATTTTAAAATTAAATATCTCAAAATCTATAAGTCGAAAAAAAATCTGAGAAAAATGTTTTTCTCGTCTCGACGAGGCAAATCATACTAAATCCCTGAAAATATGATTTTGAAAAAAAAATGTTCAACAACAATGAAATTCTCAAAATACACTTGTATTCGTTAGCTAATTAGTTATTAAATTCAAGTGTATTTTGAACATTACACTTCAATTCATCCAATACAAATGAATTCATTAACTAAGTAGATACTGCAATTATCAAAATAAACATGAATTCAGTAGATAATTATCTACTGAATCCATAGTGTAATGTTTAAAATACACATGGATTTAGTAGCTAACTTGCTACTGAATCCATGTGAAATGTTCAAATACATATGTATTTAATAGCTAACTAGTTACTGAATGCAATATTCAAAATACATATGTATTCAGTAGCTAATTAGCTATTGAATTCAATTGCAATATTAAAAAATACACATGAATTCAATAACTAACTAACTGAGAAATCCAAGTACAATGTTAAAAAATACACTTGTATTCAGTAGCTAACTAACTACTAAATCTATGTGCAATGTTCAAAATACACATAGATTCAGTAGCTAACTAGCTAATAAATCCATATGTAATGTTCAAAATACACATGGATTCAGTAGCTAAGTAGCAACTGAATCCATATGCAATGATCAAAATACACATGTATTCAGTAGCTAAGTAGCTACTGAATTGAAATGTAATATTCAAAATACACATGGATTCAGTACCTAACTAACTACTGAATCCAAGTACAATGTTCAAAAATACAAATGGATTCAGTAGCTAACTAGCTAGGGAATCCATATGCAATTTTCAAAATACATATGGATTCAGCAGCTAACTAGCTATTGAATTCATGTGCAATGATCAAAATATACATGAATTTAGTAGCTAACTAGTTACTGAATGCAATGTCCAAAATTTATATGGATTTAGTAGCTAAGTAGCTACTGAATTCAATTGGTGAACCACTTAAATACTTGTGTATATTGTGATTACCATCTTCTCTTCTGCATGTTATAACAAACTGGTATCAGAGCTTTTTGGTTGAAGAGGTACAAATTTTATGCAAGGCAGATTTCGTGCAGATTTTGGTACAGGTACAGATTTCATGCAAAATTCGTGCGATACAGATTTCAATACGTTCAGTATAGATCTGGTACATATTTTGGTACGTTCGGTACAAACTCGATACAGATTTGGTACATTTGGTATAGATTCGGAGCAAATTTTGGTTCTAATTTGGTGCAGATTTCGATACATGCGGTACATATTTGGTACAGTTTTCGGTGTATACCAGATTTCGGTACATACCAGTTTTCGTGCAGAATTCATGGGGTACATATTTTGGTACATGCCAGAGTTCGTGCAGAATTCGTGTGGTGCAATTTTTTGTGCAGAATAGAAGCTTTTGGGATATTCCGCTGCGTAAGAGAATGATGGATTCAAGCATGGAACAAACGATCGTCAAGTTTAATGGGAGGAACAATTTCGGTTTATGGCAGATCAAGATGAAGGCTTTTTTGAGAGTCAAAGACTTGTGGGCTCCAAAGTGGCTATCTTGCATTCAAAGTGATCAAAAGGGTGATTCAAAGGGAAAGGTAGCGGTCGTTCCCACATCTCAAATTTCGGAGGAGAAAGCAAAGGAAGCAGCAGACCTAATCACGCTTGATGAGAAGGCCCATTCTCAAATCATCAAGAGGCTTGATGATGACATCTTGGCGGATGTTGCTGATTGCAGTGATTCAGTTGGTGCTTTGTGGTTGTT
This sequence comes from Adenophora triphylla var. japonica, assembly GCA_022495995.1. Classification (NCBI taxonomy): domain Eukaryota; kingdom Viridiplantae; phylum Streptophyta; class Magnoliopsida; order Asterales; family Campanulaceae; genus Adenophora; species Adenophora triphylla. Next base: position 197,941 of record JAFEMH010004541.1, on the reverse strand, counting down.
GTTGGAGAAAATGTTCCTGAAGTAGTCTCTGACGAATAAGTTATACATGAAACACAAGTTGTTTGCTCTCTGAATGTCTGAAGGTACTCCTATTAGGGATTACCTAGATCGATTTAATTCTTTATTACTTGAACTGCGTAATATTGAAATTGAAATCGATGATGAAGATGTTGTTTTTATTTTGTTGACTGGCTTCTTTACCACTGTCATATGAGAGATATGTATACTCCTGCATTAGTGGTAATTACACGGTTACTTTGGAGCGTACGAGCATATTGAAATTTCATATGCTGTTTTTATTTTGTTGATTGGCTTCTTTACATGGAAGATGCATTGATTCTTGATTCTGAGGAGTATTATCACATGTGTTCTCAGAGAATGGTTTGCAGCGTACGAGAAGATTGAATTTGGTGATATTTGTATTGCTAATGGTTCTGTTTGCAAGGTGGTTGGCATGGGTTTCATAAGGGAGCAGGCTTTTGGTGGTAAGTATTATACGTTGAACAAGGTTAGACACGTTCCTAAAGTAGCAAATAATTTGATATCCTTAGTCGGCTAGACTGTTGGGTATGCATGTTTTAACCCTCCTATTTTGTATTAGATTTGATTGATACCATAACCTCCTCGTCTATTTTTAAGGACTTTAGTGACCACTATGTAATGAAGCTTAGACTTCAATTTTTTAGCTAAGTCCATTTTATAGATTAGGTTAAATTTAGGCTCAAGACCGGCACAAGACTCATTGGATATAAGGTTGCAGCCTAAGCAAGATCAAACCGCCTCGAACCGCACATGCAACCGCATGTATGATTCCTTTGATTCTCGCTCCCTTAACCAATCGCAGCTGGTAACCGCTTGATGAACCGCACTGTGCAAGGCATCTCCAACCGCTCTGTGCAACCTCCCCGGTGTAGCCAACCGCACCTCCTAAACCGCTCTACACCCGATCGCATCCAATGATTGAAGACTTGCAAGTGAACCTTTTTTACCGCTGGAATCCACGTCGCAATATCAAAAGTCAACCACTAAATCTTGTCACGTGATTCAATGTCGTAGAAGATCCTGCAAGGATCTTGAAAAGGTGACAGTGTACTAACCTCATTGCTTGCAATGAGCCTCGATCGCCTTTACCCGTAGCAGTTGTACTGCATCAAAGGACAAAAGTAGATATTGTGGACCAATGGGAAAGCATCAAGTACTGTCCTTTCAACAGCTGTGTCCAACGGCTATATTTAAGATGCTTGGGTATAAATACCCCCAATCTTCTCCATTTGAAGATTGCTTGAGAAATTTGAAAGTGGTGTGTTCATGTAAGCCGAAGCTCGCACGTAAATTATTCAACCTTTTGAATCTTCATCTTCAACCTTCAAGAAATATTTCTCAGCCCAGAAATCAAGCCTTAACACATCAAGAATCATTGTGTTCTACATCTCATAGATTTAAAGAGCCTTGATCTTGTTCTCACACACACACCTCACTTGTTTAATCACATAGATTAATAACTTGAGATATACTGGTTATAGTCTTAGGATTTGATCTTCATAGAATAGATTTTAGATTTGAGTATTGATCTTTGTAACTTGTAATCTCTCATACTCATAGTAAAATCACTCTTGAAAATCCAAGACTAACCATCTTGGTAGTGGACGTAGATCGTTTATCGATTGAACCACTCCAAATCACGTGTTCTTATATTTCTGCATTTATATTTCTTGTGATTACTAATTATTTATCTTTGTCTCTGTTTGATCTTTATTTAGTTATCCATTATTGTGAAATAGTGTTTGGAGTTAACATTGTCAAAAATACACGTGTTTGTAAAACTGCACTTTCCAAAACCGCAATACCTAACCGCTTTACAAACCGCCTCTATCAAACCGCTTTATACTCTATAATTCCACTGTGCATTTTACATCTTCACTTGCGCCTATTATCAACCGGCAAGAGATTTTGTAAGCAAGAGGTTTAGTTTTAAAAAGAGGGCGAAAAATTTGTAACAGCTATTCACCCCCCCTCTAGCTGTATTTTCACCCTGGAAGTGCAGAATGCTCATTCATTTGGAAACAATTGATGAGATGCTGGTGGAGTGCGTAATCAATGGCCCGTTTGTTCCCATGAAGGCCAACACCGATGCAACCACCAATACGTAAACCTGTGAGGTCAAAAAGCCCAAAGATGAGTGGTCGACGAAGAGAAGAGATTAGGCCTTGGGACAAAGCAAGGCAAGGCACATCATTTCAGGAACCCTTCCAGTTTCAACTCTTCAGAAAGTGATGTACCTCAAAACCGCAAAGCAGATGTGGGATGCCATAGAGAGCTACCTCGAAGGTGATGACGAATGCAAGGAGAGCAAATTATATGTTGTTGAAAGATCCTACAACAACTTCAAATGTAAAACCTAACGAAACCTCAGGCCAAACCTACGACCGCTATGTTGAGGTAGTTAATGCTTGTAGATCTCTTGGCAAAACTTTAACCGATAAGGAAATCAATATGACTTTCCTCGCTTCTTTAGGTTCTAGATGGGTAAATAAGGCTACCTCTCTAGAAGACTCAAAAGTTTTGAATACTTGGTCGTTAAGTAACTTGTATTCAAATCTTAGAGTCTATGAGCTTAAATTAAATCATATTGAAGAGATTGAAGGAAAAACCAAATCGCTTTCCATGTCCGTTGTGGAACAAGAGGAGAAACCATCTACATCCAATCAAACTGCAGATCCTTCCATATCAACCTCATCACTCATCGAGATGGATGATTATGATTTTGCCATGTTTGTGAAAAGATTTCAAAAGTTTAGAAAATCTTCAAAACCTTTCACAAAATCATTTTCAAAAGGCAAACCTCCTGCAACATTTTCTAAAGCTGGAGATACAAAGAAAAAGAGTGATCTAGTTTGCTACAATTGTAGAAAACCTGGTCACTTTGCATCTGAGTGTCCACAGCCCAAATATGAATACTTGAAAAAGAAAACCTCTCCCGCGAAATTTTCGTCGCAAGTGGAATGGTCAGCGAGGAGGAAGAGAATTCCAAGGAATTAGCAACTTGGATTGAAACGGATTCTCGATGATGGAAGTGACGAAAAACCGAAGAGGTTAATCTCTCGCTAATGGCGTATGCTTCCGATGAATCGGATTCCGAGTCAGTCGAGTTGCAAGATATGGAGGAAGAAGAGACTTCTGCAAAACTTCCAAATTTTAAGTTGGATGATAATGTCAAACTTATTCCTAGCGTTAAGATAGGAAATTGTTCGTATTCACGTCCCATTTTCTCTTCTAAAAATGCTCCACCTTCAAAAGCAATTCCAAATAAGAAAGTTTTGAAAAAGGTGGTAGAAGAAGATTCTCCCTCCGAACACGAAAGGATGTTTAAGGAAGCTGAAATGGTGATCCATCAATTCTCTAATCTTAAGAAAGCCTTAAGCTTAGCTCATGATGAACTTAATCTGTACAAGACGGAGAAAATAGTGATGAGGTCCGAAATTTCAAATCTTAAGGACCAAATCAAAAAGATGACTCCTCTTGCTGATCAAAACCGCATCCTTAAAACTAAGGTTGCTGCACTTCAACTCCGGAATGATGACCTGGTCACCCAACTCAACGATCGTCAAAAAATTATTGATGGGTAGCTCAAGTCAAAATCTTATACAGAACAAATCATAGATACCCAATTACCCAGTGGAGTTACTGAGGGTATAGGATTTGGATCTGCTGAAGAAGAGAAGTGTGCATCCTGCAGTGAAAAGGATGAGGAAATTTTGAAACTAACTAAAGAAATTCCTAAGGGGAAGCATGCTAAAGGCAAGGGTAAATGACAACAAATTAATTATGTCTACCCAAAAGGGAAGCAATATGGGAAGAACTCTCAGATGAAGCCAAAGAATTCTGAGAGTATAGCTTCAGAGGAAATGGCTTATGGAATTGGCCGTATCCCTGCTCCAACCGCTTCTGGTGGAAAAGGTGGTACTGGCAACTCCAAGGCTGACCGCGCATCTTCTTCGACCGCTCCTCCTGCCTTCAAAAGCAGGAATAGCGTTCCTAGAAAATACGTGGTCAAACCAAAGCCAGTTCCCTTTGTCAAGGCTGCAACCGCTCCCCCAAAACCGCATGCAACTCCTAAGGAGAGTAAGGAGTTAGTAAAACCTCATGATGCTTATAGATTTTATAAATGTTCTGTGTGTGATGGTTTAGGTCACAAGGCTGCAGAATGCCTTTTGCGGTTCACATCCAATGCCAGGAAGAGTAAACCTCCTTCGTCAAATAGTGTGGGTCGTGAAGGGTCGCTAACTTCAGGACTCAAGGAATAAAGGGGGACCTAGTTCTTAATGTTTACATTTCAGGTCCTCTGCTTAATGGCTGGTCACTCCAAGGAAAATGAATGGTATCTTGACAGTGGCTGCTCAAGACATATGACTGGAGATAGATCATTACTAGAAGATGTCATTGAAGCAAGTGGTCCTTCTGTAACCTTTGGTGACAACAACAAAGGCAAGACCATTGGATATGGTGTTATAAGGAGAGGAAACCTAACCATTGAGAAGGTTTCTCTTGTTCAAGGACTCAAGCACAACCTCCTTTCAATTTCTCAATTCTGCGACAAAGGAATGCTTTGCAACTTCACGTCATCAAATTGCTTTATCAAAGATAGCATTTCCGGAGTCACCCTACTCACAGGGATTCCTAAGAGTAATATTTACATTATTGATCTAAATTCTGCATGTAGTATTACTAATCTCTGTGTTTGTAGCTAAAAATGTGAGCGAAAATAGTTGGGTTTGGCACAAGAGGTTGAGCCACTTGAACTTCAAGTATCTTGCAAAGATTAGTAAGGAAAACCTCGTTCGTGGTTTACCCAAAGTGGCTGACCACCATCCAGAGAAATGCAGTGCATGCCAGCTTGGTAAGCAGTCCACGTCGTCTTTCACCAGCAAGACCGCTCCATCAACTTCAAGATGCTTACAACTGCTTCACATAGATTTGTTTGGACCCGTAACCACTGCCAGCATCGGAGGAAGTAGATATACCTTAGTGGTGGTGGATGATTATTCAAGATATACGTGGGTTGAGATGATGATTTCCAAAGATGATTGCTACGATATTCTCACCGTACTTTTTAGACGGCTCCAAACTCAAAAAGAAGACGACATCGTTAGTGTTCGATCAGATAATGGAACAGAATTCAAGAACAACGGTGTTGCTCAGTATTGTGATAACCATGGAATTGATCACAATTTCTCAACTGCTGGTGTTCCACAACATAATGGGGTTGTGGAAAGGAAGAATAGGACGTTGATTGAAATTTGCCGAAAGACAATGATATGCCGGCGAAGCCGCCTCGGTATTTACGGGAGAATCTATCAACACAAAGATGCTTCACTGTAACCGCTCCCTCATCAACAAAACCTATAACAAGACTCCCTATGAGCTTTGGCGAGGAAGAACCCCCAACATTGCATTCTTCAAGATCTTTGGCTGCAAATGTTTTGTCCTCTACAACGGAAGAGAAAATAGAGGTAAATTCGGAGCCAAGGCCATCGAAGGTATTTTTGTTGGGTATGCTAAACATTCAAAAAGCTTTTCGTGTTTTCAATAAAACTAGTTTAAAAATAGTTGAGTCTGTCCATGTTACTTTTGATGAGAATTCTCTCCTTGAGCCACATTTGGCTCCAAATGTTGCTGATGATTTTGTTGAGCATAATGAAACAGGTGAACCCTCTCAAACCGCACCCGAACCTCAACCGCAAAATCCAAAGACCCTCAACTCGAAATTCCCTCAAACCGCAGATTTGAAACCGCACTGAAGTTCCTACTCCGGATGCAACTCCTAGGGAAGAAGAAGTTGAGAATTCCCCTATCCAAACCTTATAGAACCTCTTCGTCCAACTTACCTTCCATGACTTATTTGAAGGATCTAACGACGTTCCAATCAAGATCTTCACAAACCTCGCCCAACCGGCACTTACCCCCGGAGGTTCGTGAAGTCAACAGTCACCCTCTCTCTAATGTGATTGGTGATCTGTTTTTCGGTGTTCAAACTAGGAGATCGAACTATGATGAGCATACTTCCTTAATATCTCAAATTGAACCCAAGAAGATTGATGAATCACTCCAAGATTCCAGTTGGGTCGTTGCTATGCAAGAAGAACTCAACCAGTTTGAAAGATGCAAGGTCTGGACTTTGGTGCCTAGACCTTAGGATCAAGGAGTGATAGGAACTAAGTGGGTATTTAGGAATAAGATGGACCAGAATGGAAGCATCACTAGAAATAAAGCAAGGTTGGTTGCACAAGGATATATGCAAGAAGAAGGAATCGATTATGATGAAACCTTTGCTCCAGTTGCAAGATTGGAAGCTATCAGAATCTTCTTAGCCTACACCTCTTTCAAGCGTTTCAAGCTATATCAAATGGACGTGAAGAGTGTTTTCCTCAACGGTGAACTGCAAGAGACCGTGTAAGTTGCCCAACCGCCTGGATTTGAAGACTCCAAATTTCCCAATCATGTCTACAAACTCCAGAAAGCTTTGTATGGACTTAAGCAAGTTCCAAGAGCATGGTATGAGACTCTCTCTAAATTTTTACTAGAAAAAGGATTTAAACGCGATAAAATCGATACAACTCTTTTTATTGCCAAATACAATGATCATACTTTACTTGTCCAAATATATGTTGATGATATCATTTTTTATTCTACTAACGAGTAACTTTGTAAGCGTTTCGAGAAGCTAATGAAAAGCAAGTTTGAGATGAGCATGATGGGAGAATTAACATTCTTCCTCGGGCTTCAAATCAAGCAATGCGAAGATGGTATTTTCCTCAGCCAAGCCAAATACACCAAGGAGTTAATAAAGAAGTTTGGATTAGAAAATGCTAAAGCATATGATACTCCAATGCCCACTGGCAATAAGCTAGATAAAGATCTCAAAGGTAAGAAAGTTGATCAAACTTTATATCGAGGTATGATCGGCTCATTACTTTATTTAACTTCTAGTAGGCCCGATATCATGTTTAGTGTCTGTGTATGTGCACGATATCAAGCAGATCCTAGAGAAGCACATCTTATTGCAGTCAAGCGTATAATCCGCTATTTATCTGGAACCACTAACCTTGGACTTTGGTATTCCAAAGATTCGAACTTCGATCTTGTAGGTTATTCAGATGCAGATTATGCAGCTTGTACTATTGACAGAAAAAGCACTAGTGGTACTTGCCATTTCCTCGGGAATAGACTAGTTGCTTGGGTCAGCAAGAAGCAAGCTTCAGTTTTAGTGTCAACCACATAGGCTGAGTATATTGCTGCAGGTAGTTGTTGTTGTCAAATCCTCTGGATGAAGCAGCAGTTGGTGGACTATGGAATTGAAGAAGGAAATTGCCCTATCATGTGCGACAACACTTCAACAATTTCAGTCTCCAACAACCCTGTCATGCATTCCAAGACCAAGCACATAGATATCAAATATCATTTCCTCAAAGACCATGTGAAAAAGAGGAATATCCATTTAGAGTACGTGGGGACAGACAACCAGATTGCTGATATCCTCACCAAGGCTCTTGACTCCAAAAGGTTTTCATTCCTTAGAGGAGAAATGGGTATGCTTGAACTTAAATGAATCCATTCCTTTTATTTGCTAACTTGTGTGTTAAGTATAGTTTCAAATCACCTTGTTGAACCGCGTGTACCAAACCGCATATAGTCCAACCGCCCTGCAGCTAACCGCCTCATTCCAACCGCGTGGCCGCAGCCTCAACCGCTTGGATCTCAACCGCGTTTCAACTTGGAGTAATTTCTAATTTATTTATCGCTTATATTTAAAAAAAAAAAACTGTTCAAATTCTTTTTATTTATTTTTCAGTCCTTATTTTTTAAGGGTTTATTTGCAAATGTTTTCCCACGAAATTTTAAATTTTGAATACATTTATTGGGGAACATTAGCATTTAATGGGCTTCATGTCAGCCGTCATTGGATGATGTGTTGAAGCTGAAAGGGTGTAACCTGATACTGTCCCTTCAGCTGCCTAACCCTCTTCTGTGCCTATAAATAGAAATCATTCTATTCTTTCAAAACTTTTTCAACTGCCGTCTCTGCAAACGTACCTTTTGACAGTCTCTCTACCAACTCGCTTTCTCTCTCTCTAACTTTCAAAACCTTCATAAACATTTAAGTTTTCTTCAAATCAATGGCACCCAAACAACCCATCTTCGATATGGTATGATTTCTAACCTTTATCTTCTTACTTCTCTGCAAATCATACATATTTTTGTGTTTAATCTGCCATTGATGAACTCTTTGAAGGTTTCGAACCCTTAAACTGATTTTTGCTTATTAATGCTTCATTTCTTGATTATTTTTGATGAAATTTGTTGGGTTATGCTCGGAATCATGCCTAGATTAAGATTCTATACTTTATTTCATGATCAACACTTGATTTGGGTACTGATTTTGAACTTTAAACTTTTTAAGTTTCGAAACCCACTTCTAATTTTTTTGCATTTTCTGGGTGGTTCTGAGTAAAGTAGATATTTTTATTGTTATATTATTGATCTACTGCTCAATGTGATCATTTTGACATATTATTTATTCATTTTGGTTAACATTCATCAAATCTCTGTTCTTGATGTTCTTCGTGTTCTTCATGCACTCATGTGACTGTTCATCATCACTTTCAGAAATTTCTTATGTTTTGGTTTGACCTAACTTTCAATCTTGTTTTTCCTAACTTAAGAAATTTTTTGGAAATTTTGGGATTTTGATTTGCATGATTGAACCGCTTCATTGTAAACCGCATGCTACTTTGAAACCGCATATTTGTAACTGCCTATCCTTGTGTTTCAAACCGCATGTGTTTTATGGTCATACAACCGCTCGCTAAGAACCGCATGCCATGTTTTCAAAATTGCATCTATATATATCTTTTGAAACCGCATGCTAGAAAAATACTTAAGTATTACTAAGTATATAGGCTGGAAACCAAGAACTTCCTCTCTAAGCACCGCTTGCAGTGTGGGATAACTTTGGATTACAATGCCACGTACTAAGTAAATATACTTTTGTATTTTTCCTATCTGTTTTCCTACCTGTATTCACAGTTTCCTTGAGGTTTGGAAATTATCATTTCCAAAACCGCACTATTGCCAACCGCATGTGTGCACCAAACCGCTTGTAAACTGTGAATTTATTAAATTGTTCTAACTTGAGTGTTTTATTTGTAGAAAACCAAATACATTTTACCAGGATGGGAGATCAATGAACCAGAACTGAAATCTGATGCTCTTGGAAGGGAGATGATCAGGAAGATGCAAGCCTCTGGAATCCTGTAGGTGTTAGTGCCCTAGGCCTATAGAGATAGACCTTTATGTAATGTCATTGTTTATTTATATATGAGATTGCTTCTTTGATTATTATATGAGTTTGCATGTTTAGTTATAATAATCGTGTCCCTAGTACTTATGAAGCACTAGTATGAAGTCTAATGGATAATCATATGATGATTATATGCATGGAGATGCACATTAGATTCATGGGTACTTGTTAGAGAACAAGGTAATGGACTTGACCCATTATGAGATTTATGTCATGGTCATATGTCATAATTAAATCTCATATAGTCATATCATTGATATCCTTTGACCTGAGATTATCATCGTCTTCCGCTCGATGAATATCATGTTTGATATAGTTTAACGTTGTCTTTAACCGGATGACAATAAGGGCTATCATTGGCATGGTATGATTCTTGTTGGGAAGAATGATAAGTCAAGATGGAAATTGTCCCTCGTAAAGAGAGATGTTTGCTAGGCCACTCGTAAGTGAGATTGATGTAGTGCATGGCCATGCCCGAATGAATTAATGTGATTAATATCATTCGATTAATCAATTTACTTGATAACGAGAAAGCATTGAACAATATGAGTTGACGTGGACCATGACTCATGTTCAATATAACATCGTGTGACAATGGGATCGTGATATGTTCTATGTAGGAAAATCGAACTTGATATTATACTATTTGGGTAGGCATGATGGCTTGCTAGAGTCCGCTCATGTCTTATGAGGATCGATGTGATCGAACTCATTGCCAACATAGTATGGTCCTATGGGGTCACACGCATCGAACGAATTGTCAAAAATGAAGAATATGGAGTTTTTGTTCTCAGGGGACGACTCGTCCCCAGGCCAGAACCAACTATTCCCCTTAAGGGGGACGCCAGATTCAGAAGCTGGGTGCCAGGGGACAACTCGTCCCCTGGGGGATGACTCGTCCCCTGGGCACTGGACTGACGCGAAATTGACTTAAAACTAGGGTTTTCGCGAGGGGAAAAGTTTTATAACGTATAAATACTTACCCCTGGTTGCCCTAGCCGTCATTAGAACGTTTTGGCTTGAGAGAAACACTTAGAGTGGGAGATTTCAATTGAGAATTGAGAATCAAACACCACCAAATCCATTGTTCTTCATTGATTGAAAGGTGTTTCAATCAATTGGATCTAGCAATCCTCCTAGAAGAGTTCTAGGGTTCGTTCCGCGCGTGGATAAACATAGAGGATCTTCGTTCATCAAGATCTTTGGTTCGTGATTCCCGTTCGTTCATCAAGGATTAACAAGGTCATTCAATCTGGAGTTGGGTCAAGTTTATCAAAGGCAAAAGCATTCAAGGTTGGTAATTCTATTTCATCTCTCTTAATTATTCATCTAGAACGGATTCTAGGGCTTGGGGTTTTTCGAGTTATTGCTTATTCCGCTGCGCATGGACCCTCGAAACCCTACAATCCTTCCCCTTTTCAACAAACAGCAAACCTACACCATTCCCCTCTTCATTGACAAGTTTTATGCAATCGCAGTGCGTGGGGAAAGAGAGATATCAGATGGGAAGAAGATCCCTTGTTTGGTGGGAGTTGTTGAAGGATTCAAGGTGTCCATTGATTACCTGGACATCAGAAGCACTTATGATTTTCACGTTTCTGGTGCTCCAGTTGAAGTTTCCCAAGAAGTCCAGGATGCCACCTGCTCAACCCTCACTGGGACCCTTGATTCACTCTCTGGTTACTACAAGAAGAATCCAAGGAGAGATTTTAGAGAATTGATGAGCCATCTTTGCTATCTGGCTGGGAAGTCTGTGTGTGGAAAGACAGGGAACCACAACAACTTCACCTCTCATCAGTGGCAATATTGCTGTGCCATCTACAACGGCATGAAGCTCCATTGGCCCAAGATTTTGATGAGAGAGCTTGCCAGCAGTATAGATGCCTATCATCTGAAGGTCAAGGATGAGCATACAAGGTGGAGACCTTTTGGCAGATTGCTAACCGCCATCTTTGCCAACTATCAGCATTTGGAAGATTTGAGGCTCACTACTCCTGACATTTGCATACACTAGGGAGTTGAAGAATCTTTTGGACTCAAGGCTTGCCACTCCTTCATATTCTCATTTGGCAATGATGACTACAAGGCTCTTTATGATGCTGATCCTCTCAATCCCAGGGAACATTATGTTGAAATGACCCCTGCAACCGCAGTCAAGGGGCTGGGCAAGGCAATAAGGAAAGTATCAAGGAAAAGGAAGACTACAGAAGAACCGCTTCCTAAGGCGACCAGAACCGCACCTGCTCAACCGCGTGGTGCTCCTGGAGCTGGTCCAAGTAAGAAAGGGAAAGAGAAGTTCACTCTTCAGGATGAGGTAGAAGAAGAAGAAGAAGATGCAACCATTCCACCCTTGGTTGCTAGAGCAAAGAAAGCCAAGCAAACTAAGGAGACTTTGGCTAAGATGACTGATGAAGACCTAACCGCCTTCTATAAGGCTGAGATTGAGAGAATGGAGAAAGAAAGAGCTGAAAAGGGTGCAGCTAAAGGAAAAACCAAGGAACCCATTCCCCAACCGCCTCTTTCTCAACCGCCCCAAACCCAACCTCTTAACCAAACTCCCTCTCAATCTCCTGTCCACTCTCATCATTCCTCCCCAGCCAAATACCCATCACCTAGACCGCCTTCTCCTCCTCAACCACGCAGAGCTGCAATCGCTCAGGGGGAGAGGCCAAAAAGGGTCAAACACATAGCCCAGAAGAAAACTCCTACCAAAGGCCCCAAGCGTTTTCTTCACCGTGTTGCCAATCAACCTACTCCTTCTCCACCTTCATCCCATTCCTCTTCCCATTCCCCATCCCATTCATCTACCAAATCCCATTCTTCCTCTAGCTAAAACAGAACCCCAACTCCCTCACCTCAACGTTCCAACCGCTCAAATTCCCCTCCTCATTCCAACCGTGCTCAGTCACCTCCTTATTCTCATCACACTCCAGCCATCTCCATTTCTAACCTAAACCGCGATCCAACCCCTTCTCCTGACCGCGTCAATACACCTCCTCCTCCTCCTGAAAATTCTCCCCAACAATACCGAACCCCTTCTCTAAACCGCGTTCATACTCCACCTCCTCCAAATTCTCCTATCCCTGATAATTCCCCTCATCAACAGAAATCCCCTTCTGTTGAAGTTCACACTACTAGCTCCTCCTCTAATTCCAACCCTGTTACTTCTGGAATCCCTACTTCTAACATTCCACCTCCTCCAACCGCACCAATTTCAACCGCACCAATTCCTACCCTCCCAATCTCAACCGCACCTACTACTTTACCCCAAACACTTCCTATACCTCCCACAACCGCTTCACCTTATACAGTCCCAGCCAGCCGCCTTTTCCAAACCCTTCTAAGTCCATTACCTCAGACTACCCCTCCAACTCAATCTCAACCGCCTCCCTCAGTTACCCAAATTCCATCCATTCCAACCGCCCCTTCTGACTACCTCCAAATTCTATCCACCCTCCAACTTATTCAAATCACAGTTGGTTGTAAGCCAAGGGCACATGCTAAAACTTACTGAATCCAACATTGCCCTGGCTGCCTCCAATTCATCCCTTGAAGCCTCCAATATCACTCTTCTTTCCAAAGTGGACTCTCAAACCACTGAACTGGCAATCATGAAGGCCCAATTGATTGATGCCATTAAGGGGGAGAGAGTTTCCACATTCCAAACCGCCTCAACAACCCAGACCGCTAAAGCTGTCAAAACCACAGCTACAGAGTGTTTTCAAGGCTTTAAAGAAGACTTAGCCAGAGGAGTGCTTATAGCCATGGGTGATGCTGTATCAAAAACTCAACTTAATGAGATGCTCACCAACCTTTCTAATGAGTTTGTCTCTTCCACCAACTCTGCTCTGGTATCTTTCATGAAAACCCTTCAAGAAACCCAACCGCATCAAGCCTCAACCTCAGCCGCTCCTTCTCAAACCGCTCTTGATGACCTGGAGTTGAAGATTCTTTCTGAGCTGGACTGTAACGACCCTAACCCTAGACACAATTTTAGTATAGCATTATATACTTTTAATATTAATATCAACCTTATGAGTTTATTTTATATCTGTAAATTTCTTATGTTAGGATAAAAATGATAAGGAAATAAATAGTGTTCTAAAGGAAAAATAATAATTAAAAATAAATAAAGTAATAGATTGGTGTGGTAATAAAATGGACAAATAAAATGTTGTTGGTTGGGAAGATATTTTAAATTAATGAAAGAAGTGTGTAGGGGATTTGTGAGTGGGGGACAAATCCCCCTAAAACCCTCCCCAAATCTCCTAGAATCCGGCCCCCCCTCCCCCTTTTACCACCTACACACTCCACCTCCCACTCCTTCTTCATCACTCTTCATCTTCTTCTTACCCTTTCTCCATGAAACTTCCATGGAAAACCCCTCCATTTCCAAGCTTGGTAGCTAGTCAATTTATACACCATTTTCAAGTCTAAAAGCATTTTTGAAGTTGGATCATCAAGAGGATCAAATCAAGCTTAGAAGATCATCTTTTCATTCTAAAAATCTAAAGTAAGTTATTATGATCTTTCCTTTCATTAAATGTTCATGGATTAATGAATGTTGTTGTTATTGTTATATTGATTTGGTTGAGTACTTGGAAACTCTCTTGAAGTTGGGATTTAATAAAGGACCTAGAATGGTGCTCATTGTTCTTGGAAGTGGATTTAAAGTGTAAGAAATGGATGGAGTTAGATTAATAGGTTAAACTTGAATGAGGTAGTGAAATGGGTGGAATTAGTTTAGGATGTTTTGTAATCCTCTTTGAAGTTGATAAGTGGGTAAATAACATAGGATAATATTGTTACTCATGAAAGTGAATTGGGAGTATAAGAAATGGGTGAAATTAGTTTAGAAGAATTAATTGGAAATGTGTGATTAAAATGGGTTGAAAATCTTGTGGTGAATAAATTGGATTTATATTATTTTGGGGTTTAAATGATTTAGATTTATAACATAATTGGGTCTAAAATGATTTAGTATGTGAAGTATGAAGTTAGTAAGCTTTCTAGGTTTACACAAAATAAAGGAAACTTGATAGGGAACAAATGGGTATAAGTGTTGAAGGATTTCTGCTTCTATTTTGAATCTGGGCTCGTGTCACGAGTCGTGCCCCCGGGGCACGAGTCGTGCCTCGAGGGTGGGGACGAGTCGTGACTAGGGATAAAGGGAAGTCGTCCTCCGCTGGGGACGCCAGATTCGTGGGAAGGTCAAGGGGGCACGAGTCGTGCCCCGGGGACGAGTCGTGCCCCGGCCTCGGTTTCACATCAAATTTAGAGCTGTTTAAACCTAACCAAACTCGAACCGAAAGGGAATCTCTTTAACCTAGATTAAAGTAGAATACTTTGGCTATACATTGACATCTTAAGTGATCAAAATGGAATTGGGGAAGTACTTTAAATGCTACTTGGAAAGCACTAGTTAACCTAGTTTGGTAACTTAGCAGAAATGATTCTAACTTAGTAAATTGAGCTTGAACCTTCATAGAGGCCTTGTTTTATTGTATAATGACCTTGTAGGATGGATTGATGATATTTCCTTGCCTTACATTGAGTTCATATACATTGATTATATTGTGCATTGTGTGTTGATCAAATGCTGCACTCTGATTATTGGTTGAACATGAGTATATTTTACCATGTTGATATATTGTTATCCCTTTTTGTGGAATTTATTCAAGTATCTATTATGTGCTTGATAATGTTGAATACTTGATATAGTATTGCTATCTTCATGATATGTTGTTGTAGTATGTATCCCTACTTTGGATCATACAATGTTTGGTTAAGCAAGTATGTTATTACTGTGCTTAGTTATGTAAATCCAGCTGGTATTGATTTAATTGTTTGTTGGGCAATGTTATGGATTTATAATGGCACCGAGCCGAGTTCATTATAATTCATACATTGCCGAGTTTGTCCCCCTTGTGTGGGATTTGTGGGCTAGCATCTCCTTTTGAGGTAGATGGTCTAGTTTTCACCGGGGATAGGACTGTGTGTCCGAGTCCCCAGAGTGCTGTTATTGTTCATGGTTCCGGAACCGCTTCATCGACTGTTGCTGCTGCTCGGATGTGTATATCCTTTTGGAGATGAAACCTTGGCTCAGTATCCTTCTAAGTGTTACTTTATCGTACTTATGTGTTGTGATATATTCATGCTGAGCTGGTCGTTGTCTCCAACCGGTATGGGACGGTTGGCGGCAGGGAGCCTCTCGGGTTATATGAATATGTCTTTTGATGTGTTGCCATGCTACGTGTTGCATCTTGTATGGCATCTTGCTGCATCCATAATAGCTTGCTGAGATTTATTCTCACCCCTCTCCCCTTTACTGTTTTAGATTCTGAGACAGTGGACCACCAAGTAAGGGCGGTGAGGAGTTTGGAAGTTATATTGTGGGACTTGTCGGGGTATGATTAGGTTGGTATAGAAAGTGTACTTTGGTATAATTCATTTATGAAATTGTAATTATAAATCTTTATTTTATGTTATAACCAAGGCCGTTTCGTAACTAAAAACGTTTCTTATATTCCAAGTTGGATAGCTATTTCTCCTTTGTGAAAAAGTATAGATTTATTATGAAATGGGTATAATAATTGTATTTATTTCTGAAAGTTAAATAAAGGTTTTAAAAGTTTAGGAAATTTGGGATAGTTTGAGGACGCTCCAGCTCGGGACACGTGTAGGTTCCGGGTCGGGGTCCTCACAGTTGGTATCAGAGCTCGGTTAGAATTCTCGGGGTAGAGTCTAGCTGAGTGAGAGTGTGCGATAACTTACGTCGAGTGTTTAATGCAGGAATTTGTTCAATGACAGAAAATAATGTTGTCCAACCAAGGAATCAAGGAAAGGTGAGTTTTGGAAAGATAGATTTCCCCACCACCAATTGAGGTATTTTACCTGTCTCAGGAATTAGGGTTCATACTTTTATAAATCCTCGTGCATTCGTTCTCATGTGGCATTACATTTCATCTTTATGTGCATAATTGGCCTAAAAGTTGTTTTATGTGCTGGAGGTTCTACCCCTATGGGGCCGTGCCTCGAATCATCCTTAAATTATCTTGGTAGTTGTGATTTAGTGGGCATGTATTGCCGGTGGATTTGGTCGAGTTACCAATCCGTGAATCATCGTCATATTAACATGAATTATTTGAGTAGTTATTGTGTTTGAGGAGGACTATCGCAAGAAGCGAGTCTCCTTATCTACGTTTGATTTACCTCCGTGTATAACTGAGTCGGATAAATTATTGATTGATAGTATGTCACATATGCGTAAATGTCGAAAGTAGGACCTAAAGAATGTGGAGATTATGTGTTATATTTAAGAAGAAGAACCTTGAATTATCTCATGTGCGGTGGTAAATGAATTTGTGAACTCTTAGTTGAGGTTAGGTATATGACCTAATTAGGAGTGGTTTATAGTAGTATAACATGCGTGAGTATTTATACATTGGTGTCTCGTGGTAGAGACTAGGTATATGAGACTAGTATTGGAAGTGATAGTCTAAGTGAGATTATATGAGTTATAGAATGTCGCGAGTACAAGATCTTATAGAACTAGTACAACCTTGCCTTAGGTGTTATTAGTGGACTAAGTGGTGTTTTCTATGTGAGTTTCAAAAATGGGTTTTCATCAGGTATCATACCAGGACATTGAAGCTTTGAGTTGATATAAGGTACTATTTTAGTATTCGGATTCCTAGATAGAGGACACTAATTGGGATGATGGACTTGATGATTCATCTTGGGAAAGTATTTGATAAAGAAGATAATTAGCTTAGCGACACTCCGTAGGGATGAATTAGTACTATATTGAGGAAAGATGATACTTGGTGGTTAATTGTAAGGTTATAGAGATCTTAAATAGGTAACTATGAAGGATAAGTATTCGTTAGCACTTGTTGACGATTTGTATGACTGATTTTAGAAACTAGTAGGATACTAAATGGTTATTAGTTGAATTTTTCGGAGTATTACAATTACAGTGAAATTTTGCTTTGAGGATATACTTAAGACAAAGACTTATATCTAGCATGGCCGTTTTGATTTGTGGATTGTGTATTAGTTTTGGGAAGGTAAATAGAGTAAATGCGAAGAAGTATAATAGATGCAGTTATTGGTGACTTATAGGATCAACTTCGGAAATGGGTAATGTATGTATATATGGTCTGTTTTGAGGAACGATTATCATTAATTGAGAATATAAAATGAGGATAAATTTCATTGGAAGGCAGGATACTTTAGGATGATTACACCGTATAGGTTGACTTAGTTGCGCGACTCATATAAGGGATTGGTGTGATGCTTGGAAGATATTTACGTTATACGAATTTTGAGTTGTTGATGGTTATAGGGAGATAAGTTAGATTATACCGTTAATGTTTAATTGAAATTTGAGGATGATTTACCTAGTTTATAATCTTAATGATTGTTTTAGTGTTATTCATCGGAGATAGTAATAATATTGCGAGATTTTGTTTTCTTGTAAGAGAATTTAATTCAGTATGAATATTATGAATGGTGGCTATACTATAACTAGAGGTCGAACAAGAGTATTATGTTGGAATTGCTTAATTGTGTTTTAATAAGTGAAGGTGTGTGTTGAACTTCGGTGTGAGCAATTGTGCTCTTCGGGGATAATTTGATTTATTAAAGTCAGTAAACCGTATTTGTGTACATTTAAAATCTGTGAGTAATTTAACTATCTGCCACTGTTATGGGACGGTTGTAGATACTTAAATCACTTGAGTTATTTTGTCAGCTTATCAACCTTTTGAAAATTTTAAATTGTGAGTGGCTTAGTTAATTAAAACTGGTATGGGCCGGTTTTAAATAAATAAACCATTCGGGTCTCTTTGAATCTCTTTTTATATTATCCTTTGGAATTTTGAAAGATGTTGTAATCTTTAGAAAGACTTGGTATCCTAAAGATATAAATTGTTCAGAAGCAAGTAGAAATTGCAACCTAGTTTCCCTATAATGATTAATTGCATTCAAGTTTTGGTCCGAGAAATGAATTGATAAATGTGGGGTTATTATTGTGTCGATCACAATAGACTCGGTTTTGTTTTGGAGTTGGATCGGCTCCGTTGTGGGCGGCCAACCATTCAATTTGAATATTGATTTGTCACTAGTCTTGAACATATTGGAATATTGAATGGTAATAATAGAATGTTGATGTTAGAAGATTTATTAAAATATTTAGAGTTCTAGGTTGAACTTGAGAGTTTATCACTATAAATTTTGTGATGAAGTTGCATTGGAAGGAAAGGAGGGTATGTTATTTTGTTATAGAAGGTTGAATTATATTTTCTACCCGTTATTTATATAGCTTGACGAGATGTTAGTTATGAGAAAGGCGATGGGCGTGGTTGTACTGAGGTTTATACTGAAGAGAGGGTTCGAGATGTAATTAATAAAGTCCTCACTTATGTTAGGGGGATGGTTCGATTGTATAAAACCTATAGTATTAAATGGATTGGGTAGACATCTGTTGGAAAGATCGTTTTGGAATGTAGGAATATTATTGAGTTTAACTCTGTGAAAATTTGAAGAATCATTATTTGTAGTTGATGATATGCTACGGGCATGTACAATAGATTTAGTAGTCGATAGGACTTAAGGTTACCAATGGTTGTATACGTATAATAGCAGTTATCATTCTAGCATTGAGATAAAACCGTATAAGGCATAGTTTGGGAAGAAAACATCGATCTCTAATTTGTTGGGGTGAGTTTGGAGAAGCTTATAGGGTAATATCATATTATTATTGGAATTAGAAAATTTTGGGGAAGAATTACAACATTGAAGAGATTAGTTGGGAATTGAAGTCTGAGGTATACTGTAACCGAGGCGGGTTGATCTGTTAGGTAAGTGACGGTCAAATTCGGGACGAATTTTCTTTAAGGGGGAGTGAGTGTAACGACCCTAACCCTAGACACAATTTTAGTATAGCATTATATACTTTTAATATTAATATCAACCTTATGAGTTTATTTTATATCTGTAAATTTCTTATGTTAGGATAAAAATGATAAGGAAATAAATAGTGTTCTAAAGGAAAAATAATAATTAAAAATAAATAAAGTAATAGATTGGTGTGGTAATAAAATGGACAAATAAAATGTTGTTGGTTGGGAAGATATTTTAAATTAATGAAAGAAGTGTGTAGGGGATTTGTGAGTGGGGGACAAATCCCCCTAAAACCCTCCCCAAATCTCCTAGAATCCGGCCCCCCTCCCCCTTTTACCACCTACACACTCCACCTCCCACTCCTTCTTCATCACTCTTCATCTTCTTCTTACCCTTTCTCCATGAAACTTCCATGGAAAACCCCTCCATTTCCAAGCTTGGTAGCTAGTCAATTTATACACCATTTTCAAGTCTAAAAGCATTTTTGAAGTTGGATCATCAAGAGGATCAAATCAAGCTTAGAAGATCATCTTTTCATTCTAAAAATCTAAAGTAAGTTATTATGATCTTTCCTTTCATTAAATGTTCATGGATTAATGAATGTTGTTGTTATTGTTATATTGATTTGGTTGAGTACTTGGAAACTCTCTTGAAGTTGGGATTTAATAAAGGACCTAGAATGGTGCTCATTGTTCTTGGAAGTGGATTTAAAGTGTAAGAAATGGATGGAGTTAGATTAATAGGTTAAACTTGAATGAGGTAGTGAAATGGGTGGAATTAGTTTAGGATGTTTTGTAATCCTCTTTGAAGTTGATAAGTGGGTAAATAACATAGGATAATATTGTTACTCATGAAAGTGAATTGGGAGTATAAGAAATGGGTGAAATTAGTTTAGAAGAATTAATTGGAAATGTGTGATTAAAATGGGTTGAAAATCTTGTGGTGAATAAATTGGATTTATATTATTTTGGGGTTTAAATGATTTAGATTTATAACATAATTGGGTCTAAAATGATTTAGTATGTGAAGTATGAAGTTAGTAAGCTTTCTAGGTTTACACAAAATAAAGGAAACTTGATAGGGAACAAATGGGTATAAGTGTTGAAGGATTTCTGCTTCTATTTTGAATCTGGGCTCAGGTCACGAGTCGTGCCCTGGGGCACGAGTCGTGCCTGAGGGTGGGGACGAGTCGTGACTAGGGATAAAGGGAAGTCGTCCCTTGCTGGGGACGCCGGTCGGGAAGGTCAAGGGGGCACGAGTCGTGCCACTGGGGGCGAGTCGTGCCCCGGCACAGTTTCACATCAAATTTAGAGCTGTTTAAACCTAACCAAACTCGAACCGAAAGGGAATCTCTTTAACCTAGATTAAAGTAGAATACTTTGGCTATACATTGACATCTTAAGTGATCAAAATGGAATTGGGGAAGTACTTTAAATGCTACTTGGAAAGCACTAGTTAACCTAGTTTGGTAACTTAGCAGAAATGATTCTAACTTAGTAAATTGAGCTTGAACCTTCATAGAGGCCTTGTTTTATTGTATAATGACCTTGTAGGATGGATTGATGATATTTCCTTGCCTTACATTGAGTTCATATACATTGATTATATTGTGCATTGTGTGTTGATCAAATGCTGCACTCGATTATTGGTTGAACATGAGTATATTTTACCATGTTGATATATTGTTATCCCTTTTTGTGGAATTTATTCAAGTATCTATTATGTGCTTGATAATGTTGAATACTTGATATAGTATTGCTATCTTCATGATATGTTGTTGTAGTATGTATCCCTACTTTGGATCATACAATGTTTGGTTAAGCAAGTATGTTATTACTGTGCTTAGTTATGTAAATCCAATTTGGTATTGATTTAATTGTTTGTTGGGCAATGTTATGGATTTATAATGGCACCGAGCCGAGTTCATTATAATTCATACATTGCCGAGTTTGTCCCTTGTGTGGGATTTGTGGGCTAGCATCTCCTTTTGAGGTAGATGGTCTAGTTTTCACCGGGGATAGGGTGTGTGTCCGAGTCCCCGCAGTGCCGTTATTGTTCATGGTTCCGGAACCGCTTCATCGATTATTATTCTTTGCTCGGATGTGTATATCCTTTTGGAGATGAAACCTTGGCTCAGTATCCTTCTAAGTGTTACTTTATCGTACTTATGTGTTGTGATATATTCATGCTTTGAGTGGTCGTTGTCTCCAACCGGTATGGGACGGTTGGCGGTGGAGCCTCTCGGGTTATATGAATATGTCTTTTGATGTGTTGCCATGCTACGTGTTGCATCTTGTATGGCATCTTGCTGCATCCATAATAGCTTGCCGAGATTTATTCAACCCCTCTCCCCTCTTGTTTTAGATTCCGAGACAGTGGACCGGTCCAAGTAAGGGCGGTGAGGAGTTTGGAAGTTATATTGTGGGACTTGTCGGGGTATGATTAGGTTGGTATAGAAAGTGTACTTTGGTATAATTCATTTATGAAATTGTAATTATAAATCTTTATTTTATGTTATAACCAAGGCCGTTTCGTAACTAAAAACGTTTCTTATATTCCAAGTTGGATAGCTATTTCTCCTTTGTGAAAAAGTATAGATTTATTATGAAATGGGTATAATAATTGTATTTATTTCTGAAAGTTAAATAAAGGTTTTAAAAGATTAGGAAATATGGGATAGTTTGAGGACGCTCCAGCTCGGGACACGTGTAGGTTCCGGGTCGGGGTCCTCACATGGACTCCCTAAAAGATAGAATCAATGTTGATCTTAACATTGTGGGAGACAGTCTCAAGGAGCAAATTAAATCTTTTGATGATGACATTTCTTTCAGATTTGAAAACCTCAAGGCAGGCTTCAACCTCAAGCTTGACACCTCTATCAAGGAATTGAAGTCCAACCTGAATGTTACCGTTGATCTGGAACCATTGAGAGATGCTCTATCTACTCAAACTATGACCATTCAGGATGAGATCTTCACATTCTACAATTCCCTTAAGGCCTGCATTGAAGCCTTCACAACTGAGATCAAAGAGAGTGTAGCTGGCAATACCAGATCAGTTGATGTTGTTGGATCAACCGCTGCTCAATCAGTAACCGCACTTAGAGCAGTAGAAACCACCTTAGGAAGACAATCTGAAGATGTCAGAGCTCTTAGAAGAATTATCAGAGGAGAAAGCTCAGCCTTCGGACCTTCTGGACCGCAAGTGCCAAATCAAGAAGTAGACCAGCGTCGTGATCAACCGCGCCATCAGCAACCGCATCAGCATCATCACCAACCGTGTCAGCATTAGGACCGCTCTTCTCTGTAATTCCTTTCCTTTTTTTGCTGAACTCCTTTTTGTTTTGTTGGACCGCACTTCATGTATTTCCTTTGTCCAATTTTTTTGTTTTTGTAACCTTGTAATTTTCTTTCATTCCTGTAACTGTAATCACTTTAGGAATTAATGGAAATTGCATCATGGTTCCAAAAACTTTGTTCATATCAAACTGCTTGTTTGTAGAACAATGAAACTGCCTATGGTTTATAACCTCATTCAAATATTTTCTAACTTAAATTCATATTTTTGAAATGAAGGTTAAACATTCAGTTTAAACCGCACTTTGAACTTAAACTCATATTTTTTAAGTGCACTGAATGTATTTCTATACTTTCCATATTGTAAGTTTCTATCTTTCAGATAGTATAGAAATCTATAGCTTAAGCTAAGTGTGTGCATTGACTTGGGACATGAATTACCATGCTAATTTCTATGGACATGTTTTTACCAAGTACAATGTTTGCTTTAGTTATAGTAGGTAATGGCATCAATCAAATAGGGGGAGATTATTGGGTATGCATGTTTTAACCCTCCTATTTTGTATTAGATTTGATTGATACCATAACCTCCTGTCTATTTTAAGGACTTTAGGACCCTATGTAATGAAGCTTAGACTTCAATTTTTTAGCTAAGTCCATTTTATAGATTAGGTTAAATTTAGGCTTGAAGACTGGCACAAGACTCATTGGATATAAGGTTGCAGTTCCAAGCAGTATCAAACCGCCCCTCAGAACCGCACATGCAACCGCATGTATGATTCCTTTGATTCTGCTCCTTTAACCAACTGCAGTGCAACCGCTTGATGAACCGCACCTGTGCAGTGCATCTCCAACCGCTCTGTGCAACCTCCTGGTGTAGCCAACCGCACCTCCTAAACCGCTCTACACCAGACCGCATCCAATGATTGAAGACTTGCAGTGAACCTTTTTTTTACCGTTGGAATCCACGTCAGCAATATCAAAAGTCAACCACTAAATCTTGTCACGTGATTCAATGTCAGAGAAGATCTGCAAGGTTCTTGAAAAGGTGACATGTGTCCTAACCTCATTGCTTGCAGCTGGAGCCTGATCAGCTTTACCTGCAGCAGCTGGAGCCTGATCAGCTTTACCTGCAGCAGCTGTACCAAAGGACAAAAGTGGATATTGTGGACCAATGGGAAAGCATCAAGTACTGTCCTTTCAACAGCTGTGTCCAACGGCTATATTTAAGATGCTTGGGTATAAATACCCCCAATCTTCTCCATTTGAAGATTGCTTGAGAAATTTGAAAGTGCTGTGTTCATAGAAGCTGAAGCTCTGCCCAGAAATTATTCAACCTTTTGAATCTTCATCTTCAACCTTCAAGAAATATTTCCCAGCCCAGAAATCAAGCCTTAACACATCAAGAATCATTGTGCTCTACATCTCATAGATTTAAAGAGCCTTGATCTTGTTCTCACACACACACCTCACTTGTTTAATCACATAGATTAATCACTTGAGATACACTGGTTATAGTCTTAGGATTTGATCTTCATAGAATAGATTTTAGATTTGAGTATTGATCTTTGTAACTTGTAATCTCTCATACTCATAGTAAAATCACTCTTGAAAATCCAAGACTAACCATCTTGGTAGTGGACGTAGATCGTTTATCGATTGAACCACTCCAAATCACGTGTTCTTATATTTCTGCATTTATATTTCTTGTGATTACTAATTATCTTTGTCTCTGTTTGATCTTTATTTAGTTATCCATTATTTTGAAATAGTGTTTGGAGTTAACATTGTCAAAAATACACGTGTTTATAAAACTGCACTTTCCAAAACTGCAATATCTAACCGCTTTACAAACCGCCTCTATCAAACCGCTTTATACTCTATAATTCCGTTGTGCATTTTACATCTTCACTTGCAGTCTATTATCAACTGCAAGAGATTTTGTAAGCAAGAGGTTTAGTTTTAAAAAGAGGACGAAAAATTTGTAACAGCTATTCACCCCCCCCCCTCTAGCTGTATTTTCACCCTTATTGCCACCTTTGGGACCAACATAGACAATATAGGTTACAATTTCAAAGGTGAAGGTGGAACAGTAATTGTCTGCAAGGGTTCGAACGTAATTCTGAAAGGGGTAAAATGAGGTGCATTGTACGTCCTTCAAGGATCTACGTTTTCTGGCTCGAGTGTCGAGTGTCGTACTGCAGAAGGTATGATAAAGACACATATAGAGGAAGCATGATGTAAGGCTTCATGTGGGGTGGTTGACAAACATGTGGAGCAGTGAGTTACTCAAGGTGGAGTTGAACTGGGCAAGCCAATTAGTGAGTCGACACACACAATCTGATATTAGAGGAGAAAGGGGGGATAAGCCGAGTATCCTAAACTAGATAAGCACTAGCACATTTGGGAAGCGAAGAGGGAATCGAAGAGCATGTGCATGTTGTTAAGGATTTCGCTGTTTTTTCATCTGTTTTGGTTGGTGAGATACAATGTCGACTGAATTTGCCTAATTGCCAGTAGGGGCAATTATAAGTGCTACTGCAGTAGTACGTTTGGATGTCTTAAAGACACATCTGTGTGCTCGGCGAATCACAGTTTGATTGTCCGGAGTACAAGTTGGTGTTCGAAGTAACACATCTGAGGCAAAGGTGGAGAAGTCGGTTCTGATTATTGATTTGGGAGATTCATTGTCAAGGTGGAAATTTGTTAGGATTTGTATATTTGAATTTGTAGAGTTTTAATTGACAAAGGAGTCCAAGAATAAATTGAAATTTGATTGAATTGAAGATGGAAAAGGAGAATGAATTTGAATGCAATTTTTAGTATTGCGCAGTTGGATCTGATCAAGGCATCAAGGTGCTGGATTTTAGGTGATCACCTGAGGTGGCTACCCAAAAGACAGCAAAGCATGCAACGGCCATTAGGCAAGCATGAGGCAGCCAGGCATAAGGAGCTTTAGCTGGGCCAAGTAGGCTGAAGGTTGCCGAGTGAGCCAGAAGAGGCTACCCAAGATTGTTTGACTGAATGTGTGCAAGAGACTTATGCAAGTGGTTTTCTTATCAGTTTTGAACTCCTTCTGAGTTAGAGAATTGAGTAGTATAAATACTACTATTTCGCCTACCATTTTTTGTGATCTACATTGTGATAAACATATTCATAAGGGCAAATAACAATTTAGGGCCTGAAGTATACGAGGAGTACCAGATTGGGGCCTGAAGTCTTAAATATGTCAATTTAGGGCCCAAAATTACTATTTTGATCAATTTGGGGTTTTTTTAACAATTTTCGTCCAAAAACACCGTTAAGTGACCACGTGCGACTCACGTGAGATTCAGTGAGGGTATTTTGGTCATTTTGCGTTCTGTCCCCAATCTGGTACCTCCTCGTAGACTTCAGGCCCTAAATTGTCATTTGCCCTATAAAATAATAAATTAAAATATTTATTTTTTTACAAAAAATAATTAGTAAATTTAAAATATTAAAAAAAAATAAAGATAATAGTTAATATAATTTAAAATAATTTAAGTTATCAACTATTATCCTTTTTTCTAATAATTTAAATTACTAATTATTTTGCTTAAAAATATTACTAATTATTTTAGATTGGATAATTTAAAAAATATATAAATAAAAATAGATTAAATAAAATGAATATTTAGAAAAAAAATTACTATTCATAGATTTAAAGATGGAATAATGTATTAAGTGTTATTTCATAAATACACAAATAATAAAAAAAAAAGTGAGAATTAAAATATTTTTAAAGAGGGGATGAATGAAAAATTAAGAAAGCTTCCTCCCTTAATTTAGTCTCTCTCTCAACCTAAATTCTTCTCTCTCTAACCCCAATTTCATCTTCTGTTTCTCAATCCCAATTTCTTCTCTCTTTTCCCCAATTATAATTCTGTTTTATGTTTGCATCCTCCCTAAATTTCGTCTCTCTCTCAACCTTGTTCTTGTTGTCGGAGTCTTTGCCGCCGCTGAGTTTGGATTTGGTTGCACTAGCGACTAATTTGGCGCTGGATAAGAGCTCGGAGTTTGATGGTTTTGGGTGTTGTTTATTGGGGCCAGCGGCGCCGGCTACCTTGGCCTTGTCAACCTCTCTCTCTCTCCCTATTCACCCCACCCCTCCTACACCCTCGCTTGAGTGAATGTTCGTTGAAATTTTTGAGGCTAAACGCCGTCACCGCGGTATTTGAGGTTGTGGTACACAATCTAGCCCAAATCTGGAATTTTTAAGGATTTTTTTCTTTTCAAAATTTGTTTGAAACTTGAATTTGGATATGAGTTTGTTAGATAGTTTGTATGTTGGTTATGATTCTGTTTTTAATTTGGATATGTGCTTGTTTAAAGATGTTGATTTGTGGGTTCATTTTGTATAATTTTTCTGATTTATGGATGAACGGTGATGGTGGCGGCGGATGATGTTGATGGTGGGGTGAAACGGTGTAGAGAAAAAAAATGGTGGAGGTGGAAGTGTGGTGATTGCAGGTCGTGGATAGTGGTGGTTGCAGGTGGTGGATGGTGATGACTGAAGGATGGAAAGGGGTGATTATGGAAGATGAAGAGAGACGAAAAATGTGGGTTGGAGCCTCAAATGAATTAATCTAGACATTGTCATGAGCATGGGTTTTGTTTTTTGTTTTTCCTTTTGTTTTTCTTTTTTTTTTATTTCTTGGGTAAAGATATATTTTATTTATATTTTCAATTTATATAACTTTTTAATCATTATGTGTTTAGTATATTTTAAATTTTTTTATTCAATTCCAGAATTATAAACTTATAAAATTATAATTTTATCAAAATTAAATCAGAAATTATAAATTAGAAAATTGTAAATTAGAAAATAATATTATTTTTATTTAATGTTTTTAAATCAATAAATAATTATTTATTGCTTCAAAAAAATTAGTTTTAGTTTTAATAATTAGTAATTTAAATTATTAGAAAAAAGGATAATAGTTAATATCTTAAATTATTTTAAATCATATTAACTATTATCTTTTTTTTTTCAATATTTTAAATTTACTAATTATTTTTTGTAAAAAAAAATATTTTTATTTATTATTTTATAGGGCAAATGACAATTTAAGGTCTGAAGTCTACGAGGAGGTACCAGATTGGGGTCTGAACGCGAAATGATCAAAATGTCCTCACTGAATCTCACGTGAATCGCACGTGGTCACTTAACGGTCTTTTTGGACGGAAAACGTCAAAAAGCCCCAAATTGATCAAAATATTAACTTTGGGCCCTAAATTGACATATTTAAGACTTCAGGCCCCAATCTAATACTCCTCGTAGACTTCAGGCCCTAAATTGTCATTAACCCTATTAATAATTATTGAATCTCAAACTAGTTATTTCTTTGGGTTTTATAGATTTCCTAGTTTGTTTGGTTCAGTTCACTTTTCTCATTCAGATGTTATAGATCTAAGGTTGCACAATTAGTAATTTTGTGACCAAAATTTGTGTATTATATTAAAACTTGTAATTGGTGATTCTGCATATTAATAGTATTGTTCTCCCTCTGCCTATATGCCTATAAACGTAAACAAATTGGTAAATCACGTAAATAATTGTGTTCGTTTGTGTGTATGTTGTGATTATTCATGGGTTTGTGATTATTCATTTTCTCTACTGTTATAACAGTACTATTAATACGTATGCAATATTTAGTCTAATACAATATTCATTATGTAACGGAGAATTTATTTCTTATATGCCTAACATTATTGGCTAGAGGGGGAAAATTTAAGTAAGGCTCGAAAATAAAATAAAAATAAGAAAAAGTC
Organism: Adenophora triphylla var. japonica; assembly: GCA_022495995.1. NCBI lineage: Eukaryota > Viridiplantae > Streptophyta > Magnoliopsida > Asterales > Campanulaceae > Adenophora > Adenophora triphylla. Next base: position 169,588 of record JAFEMH010004541.1, on the reverse strand, counting down.
AAATAAGTACTCCCTCCGTTCCACTTCAAATAGCTCATGGTATAATTTTACGATTCTTAAGAAAATCTTTAAAAAAATGAATAAAGAATTGAAAGTGGGTAGAAGATTAGAAGAGATAGAATGTAAAAGTTAAAAACATTTAATAGGAGAGAAAATGAGTGAGAGAAATAGTAAGTTAATGATTGATTTTTTTGTAAATATGTTAACAGTATAAGGGTATAATGAATGTTTTTTTTGTAAATATATAAACATTATGAGTGTATAAATGTCCGAAACACTATTCACATATTTTCATTTATGAAATGAGTTCTTTGAAATGGAATATTCCAAAAAGAAAAGTGGGCTCTTTAAATTTAAAGTGGGACTGAGGGAGTATAAGATTTTGAAAGATGAGTATTATGTGGTTATGTTAGTGAACAAGTCTTTGCTTCAGTTTCCAATCACTTTGCATCACATACCAACAAACCTTATCGATCAACAAACTAGGGATGGCCAAACCGGACCGGAACCGGAAAATCGGACCGGAACCGGCTCGGAAAAGCCCGGAACCGCCATGAACCGGGGAGAAAACCGGAACCGGGGTAACCGGAACCGGTTTGGAGGCGGGCCGGTTAAGGTTCACCAAAATGGTGAACCGGACCGGAAAAAGCCCGGAACCGGACGAAAATTAGTTGTTTTTCAATAGAACCGACCCGGAACCGGACCGGAAAAGCCCGGAACCGGACCAAAACCGTGAGAAAACCGGAACCGGATAACCGGAACCGTGAGAAGCGGTTAAGGTTCGCTCACTCGCCAAACCTAACCGGCGGTTGCGCCGAGGAACCGGACCGGATTTGGTCATCCCTACAACAAACATTACCAATGGATAGATAGTTATATTGTCGCTTCTCGCTTTTGTCATCGTTTTGCTATTTACACAGTGCATTCGCCTATTCCAAGAATTAGTTGAATTGTACAATAATGTGAATTTTTTAAAAAAAAACAACCGATAATTTTATCAGTTTTGGTCAAACTCCTCCTCTAAAAATAGAAAGATGAAATTTATTTTAAAAAAATACATAAGTTCGAAATTACAAAAAAAAAAATTTGATTTTTTTTTTATCAGTTTTGATCAAACTACTGATAATTTCAGTTATCACTTGTTTACAATTGATAACTGAAATTATCAGTTGTTTGAAGCACAAATCACTCTTCAAACAACTGATAATTTCAGTTATCAGTTGTTTAGTTGTAAACAACTGATAACTGAAATTATCACTTGTTTAAACAACTGATAACTGAAATTATCAGTTGTTTGACCAAAACTGATAAAAAAAAATTTGTAAGAAAAGAAAAAAAAGTAATTTTTTGTAATTTTCCATCTTACATGTTTTTTTTTTTTTGTAAATACCATCTTTTTGAGTAAGTTTTTGTATAAATCCTAAAAATAATAAATGAGAATATTTTTATGGGATCAAGAAATATATCACATATTAGAAATAACTCATATAGCTAATGTTAAAATGTAATTCATATTATTATATATAAGTCGGCAACCACTAAAGTTTTTATCAAAATGACTTTCACTCTTGAAAATTTCATACTCCCTCCGTCCCATAAAACCTTACCCATTTTATTATTTTGGATGTCCCACTTTAAAGTTACACTTTCTAAAAAGGAAATTTTTTAATACTTCTTTATTCATGGGACTCACTTGTCATACTCACATCACTCTTCAAATTTACTATTCTCTTCACTCATTCTCTCTCCTACCCACTTACAACTCCTACTTTAATAACATTATTCCTTATTTTCCGTTCTCAACAGTAAACGAGTAATGTTTTATGGGACGGAGGGAGTATTCAAATACTCTCTCCGTTCCACTACAACCTACACACTTTACTTATTTGGCGTCTCATTATAAACTACTCACTTTCTAAAATAGAAATATTTTATTACTTTTATATTAATAAGACCCATATGTCATACTAACAACAACAATTATTATTCTCTATCCCACTTTTTCTCTCATACCTCACTTTTCATACTCACAACACATAATGCACTAATACTTTCTTTAATTCTTATGCAAATAGTAAGTTTGTAACTTGTAATGGGACAGAGGGAGTATATATTTACAAAATAAAAAAAAACTATACAATAAATAATTATGTTGTTTATTCATTTATGGAATTGAGAGTAAAATTATTCTTTAAGTAAAATTTAGCATTCATTTAAAAAACAGAAGACAGAGTAAGTATTTCATAAATTGGGTTTTGTAAAAAATAAATAAAAATTATCTCACTTATAAAGCTCGATTCATAATAAGTTAGTCACAAAATCTGGGGAGAAACGCGTTTCTCCGTAACTTATGGAGAAACGGGGCCCGACTTGTCGCGCGACAATGCAGGCCAAGGCTTCTGGATATCCAGAAGCTTATGAAAGTGATATCCAGAAACCTTCAAAATGATAACCAGAAACTTTCAAAATGTTTCTGGATATTCATTTGATGGTTTTACGGATATACATTGAAGGTTTCGGATATCGAAACCTTCAAAATGAATATCCGAAACTTTCAAAATGTTTCTGGATATTCATTTGATGATTTCTGGATATACATTTGGAGGTTTCTGGATATCCAGAAACCTTCATTTCTGGTCTTGGCCTTGGATTTGGCTTCAAATCTATTTTTTCTGGATATCCGCCCAAAGGCTTCTGGATATCCGTTCCAAAGCTTCTGGATATCCAGAACCCTTTGAGACTGATATCCAGAAATTTTTTTCTGGTTATCAAACGCATAGCTTCTGGCTATTAAAAACACGTTTCTCCATAGTTATGGAGAAACGCGTTTCTCAACAGACCTACTCTAAGTTAGTCATTTTTCTCTTCGAATAAGAAAAAATAATTAATTTTATTTTCTATTTATTTTAAAAAAATTAACTTTTTATTAAAAAATCAAATGTAGTTTCAAAGATGGAGAAGATATCAGAATAAAAAAAAAAAACCCCAAAATTTAGGGAGAAACGTGTTTCTCCATAATTTATGGAGAAATGGGTTTCTGGATATCCAGAACCTTTTGAAATTTTGAAAGGATATCCAGAAATTTTGTATTGGCCATGACCTTGGCCAAATCTATATTCAGAAATCACTAAAAAGTATATCCAGAAATTAAGAGAAAGAATATTCAGAAATTTTGTATTGATCATGACCTTGGCCAAATCTATATCCAGAAACCAGTGAAAAGTATATCCAGAAAACAGTGAAAAGTATATCCAGAAAAAAGTGAAGGCCATGATCAGAAAGTTGGTATGTGTTGGTCCCATTCTAACATAACTTTTGGATATCATGATCAAAGGATTCTGGATATCCAAAACCTTTGAGACTGATATCCAGAAACACATTTTTTCATAATTTATGAAGAAACGCGTTTCTCCGAAAACCTACTCAAAAAAAAAAAAAAAAAAAAAAAAAAAAAACAAACAAACAGATGATTAACCATATTCAACCAAATTACAACAATAATTAGTCTGAGAGCTCGCTACTCTCCACTATATTAAATTACTTTTCCATTTCATATACTCCCTCCGTCCCAATAAGAGCTTCCCTTTTTGCCATTTTGGATGTCTTAATAAACCCACTTTCGCTTTTTTGTGAAGGAATCTTTACTATTTCCTCCACTCATTTTCTCTCCTCATTATTTTAATACTCACAACACTATTATAATTTACTATTCCCTCCACCCATTCTCTCTTCTATTTTCAAATTACACTCACAACATCTTTACTTCCCTCCCATTTCCTTAATTTGCGTGATTTTAAAAAAAGTGAAAATAATTATTGGGACGGAGGGAGTATTAGGGTAGAGTTATTAAATTTTGTACATTATTTATATCATAATAAATTTGCATGAGAACTAATTACTTAAGTATAACTATTTAATTAATTAATTAATTATATGACTTTTTTAATAAAATATATAAAAAATGTCATTTATTTGTATTATAAATTTTGTACATTATTTATACCATAATAAATGTGTACATTATTTGTATCATAATAATTTTGTACAGTATTTGTATCTTAATAAATTTACATTAGAACTATTCACTTAATTAGATACTATTATTTTTAAGAAATATGTTTTACTTATTTATATTATTTGTATCATAATAAATTTACATTAGAACTATTTACTTAATTACTCCCTCCTCCCTAAATGTTTGTTCCATTTCCCTTTTCCTTTGTCCCAAAAAGTTAGTCTCATTTCCAAAATTAAAGCTTCAAAATCACTAAATTTTCAAAACTTGTAACATTTAGGGACGGAGTATTACATAACGGCGGTGTATATTATCAATAATTTTCAAAGCGTTCGTAAAAATAACCAAAATTAAAGCTTCAAAATCACTAAATTAAAATATTTGAAAAGTCAAATGGGACAAACATTTAGGGACGGAGGGAGTATATGACATTTATTTTAGATTTTTTTTTTTTTATAAAAATGAGATATTTATTATGAACAAAATTATAATGCAATCAAAAATCTAGTTAGGGACTAGACGCTTAGATACAAGATCTTGAATCTATTTTTTTTTTTTTTAATTTGGATAAAGTGTAGCTTAGTTTTATGATTAAATCAACTCAAGAGTGAAGAACAAACACGAAAAAGGTGACACCTTTTTCTTTTTTGGTAAGGAATTAAAGCAAGAAAATATTAAATCAAATATTAATGATAAGAATTGAATGATCAAGTCGAACAATAATTACATGTCTAGCTAAAAAGCTAAAAAAAAAAAAAACCAAATAAAAAATTGAAAAATAAATTATTTAATAATCAAATCAAGAAATTGTGGTGTGCCCTTAATCCAAGTTGACAAGTCTATAACCAATCATTTTTTGGTTCACCTTTTGGAAGCTATTGCATGTTAGTTTGTTAGTTTGTCTTTATCAGTTATGGACATTGACTAAGACAATCTAAGAAACAATCTTGGCAATGTTAATATCTTGTTAAATCATTGTCTCATTTTGTCATAAAAAAAGAAACTCAAGAAATGCATTATTTATTATTTTATGTGGTTAATTCGAACATAATCAAGTGAGGCTTTGTTTCGTCTCATTATTTTGACTATCAATTTTATTTAGAGAGATTTTTCTATACACTTCTGAATCTAACATTAATTTTTAAAGAGGACAAATCATTTTATTTATTCTTCTAGCTAGGACCCATGGGACATAAACTCCTGCTTTGATATACCGCTATCGGAGAAAAATAAAGGAAAACACCGATAAATATCTATTAGAGCAAAAAAATAAAAATAATGTCGTTTTGTAGTTAACTATTAGTGTCAAAATAACTCAAATGGATATTGTCATAACTCCAAAAAAATTAACTTTGAAATTATGTCTCAAATCAATGTTAGCTTCCAAAATATAACTTTCAAAGCTATTGGAGGGTCGTGGGGGAAAAATTGTTTGTTCTCTTTAAAAATTACATTTGGCTTGAAGGACTTTGGGGGGTTTAAATCCTTTTATTTAAACAAATTAATTATTTGATTCATAATTTTTAAAGTGACTAATTTAGTATTGCCAAAAACTTGTAAAAAACGCATTTTTTTGAAGCTTAACAAAAAACGTGTTTTTAGAAAAGCTCACTCTCATTCTCTCTCTAAACAACGGACTCTCTCTCTCTCTCTAAACGCAAAGAGGTCTTCACCACCGGCCTAATCGTCTTCCCCAATCGAAGAGATTTTCTCCTTAAACGATCATACTCTTTCGGATTTGAGCGAAATTTAGGATCGGAGAGACTAGTAATGGAGCCGGCGACAGCCTCACTGTGGCGTTACAGACGTGGAGGAGGAAGCTTCTGGAGCAAAAGACCGTCACCGTTCAGTTCCTTAACAAAACCAAGAGTATTCTCATTTAGGCACTATAAAGGCATGAAATCTCCATTTTACCGTCGACGCGGTGGCTTCTTTCCGTTATCGGAGTCCGGTGCAAGATACGACAGTGGAAGTAGAATGGTGTGCAGGGGACCGGGTAATTAGATGCCAGTGCATGTGTTTTGGAGTGCCAGTGCATGTGTTTTTTGAGAGCCAACAAAAATTATTATCAGTGTGTTTTGAGTGCCAGTGTATGTGTTTTTGAGTGCCAGTGCATGTGTTTTTGAATGCCAGTGCATGTGTTTTTGAATGTCAATGCTTGTGGTTTTGAGAGCCAGCAAAAATGTTAGTGTAAAAAAGTGTCAGTGTTAGTGTAACAGAGTGCCAGTGTGAAGAGTGACAGTTCATGTATATAAAGTGCGTGTAAAAGCGTCCGGTCTAACAGTTTAGCAAGTGTCGGCACTTTGCTAAACTCTGGCAGCACTTTTTCACTGCACTTGTTACGCACCGCACTTTGTCACACTGGCACTTTGTTAAACTGGAACTGACACAAACGGGGAAACACAAAACACGTTTTTTCTAAGTAACAGAAAAAATGCATTTTTTCTAAGTACCAGAAAAAATGCGTTTTTTATAAGACCAACTCTTTAGTATTTAACTTCACAACAATGAGAAGATATAGGGTAAAATTATTGTTTCATTTAAATGATACACTAACAAATATAGAGAGGAGCGTTATGATATATAACTTCTATCATTTATTCCAAAAGGCAAAAATTAGGCACACCAAGGAAAACAAAAAACTATAAATAACGCAAAAAAAAAAAAAAAAAAAAAAAAAGGGAAAAAATAAATAAATAAATAAACTAGTCACCAATATTAACATTTCACTGATTATTTTGTTGCTAGGCATTTGTAAACGAACATTTCTTCGCTAACCAATATTTCGTCGTCTTCGTGTTCTTCTTCTTCTCCATGAATGAATATATTGTAGAAAGATGAACGAAAGCCTTGATCATTATTGGTTCTTGTTTGAACAATGGCCTTGGCTTTGTTGATGCATCTGCTGAAACATGGCTGCCATCCTACTATATGCATCCATCGTCATCATCGGCTGCAATATATCCATCATCAACATGTCAATATCCGATAAAACAAGGATTTTATTTAATCAAGTCGAGTCGAGACTAATGTTCAAACTCGTGATCTTTAAGTTTGTAATAAAAATAATAATTTAATGCAAAATTAATCATGATTAAGGGTATAAAAATGTATGAATTTTTCATTTTTAGTAATAAAAAGGTGTTTTTAGAAAACTTGAAGGTTGTAAAATAGATGCATTCCAAAATTAAAGTGAGTCAAGTGACCCCAAAACGTAGCTTCGACGTTGCCTAATATTATACTCCCTCCGACCCGGCCGACTTAGGATTTTTTGAAATGACACGGGGATTAAAGAAAAGGTAAATGTTGTGAGTGTAATTTAAAAATAGGAGAGAGAATGAGTGGAGGGAATAGTAAATTATAATGGTGTTGTGAGTATTAAAGTAATGTAGGAGAGAGAATGAGTGGAGAGAATAGTGATTTAAGGTTTTCATTTTGGGCCGTTCTAAGTTGGGTGAGACGCCCAAAATGGCAAAAAGTCCTAAGTCGCCGGGACGGAGGGAGTATTTATCATGTCAGAGCGTGCTTTGATGATCTCAATGTAAATCATTTTTTTAGGAAATTAAAGAGACTGTTATACAAAGAAGAAAAGTCAACACGGACCTGAGAGGCAAAAGGCGTTGTGTTACCTGAGGCTGCTGGCATGCAAGGAACGCGGACATGGGGTCCGGCATTAATGAAGTTGGAGGCGGAATCCGATCTCCAACAACGCCATTACCATCCCAAGGACCTAAAGGCATGAAAGCCGAGGGATGAAAAACGGGCGGCATTCCATGGATGTTAGTACGGCCTGCAGCAGCAAGAGAATTCAAATCCATGACATTCATTCCCATGCCCATCCCCATGCCCATGGTCATTGGATTCATCATTGACATTTGAAGCTGTTGTTGCATCGCTAATGGCATCATCATAGCCGGTGATACTCTGCTCATCACATGAACTTGTGCTTGCAATTGTTTTAGATATTCAATCACTTCATCAAGCATTGATGCCTTGTCCGTCTGAAAAATAATAATAAAAAAAAAAAAGATTAACAAGTCAATTATGATTTTCTTCAATTTTCGATTAAATACACAAGTTCTGGTTTTTAATGATTTTTCAATAGGCTTAGGGCTTTATAGCCTAGTCTATTATCAAAGGAATGAGGGATTTCAATGCTGGTGTGAAAATTGAACATTTATTTGACCTTTCTTATCATTTGACCTTTCTTATCGATATTTAACACTTAATGCAGCTAAAAATATCATGCACTGACACGTATCTCAAGAAATTATACGTGAGTGGCGGGCCCAACCCAAACAACCTTTATAAAGGGTGCTTTGCCATAGAACACCATCCATAATAATAGCTGGCGCACACATGTCACGACACGACTCCTTATTGAAAATGCGTATTCATAATAGAAATCGATTCGAAATAATCCTTCTTCAACCGCTATATATGTCTCTTCGGTGTTAGGAAATGACTTTCAACGGCACGTTAAATCTAGCGACAGACTACTATAATTAAATCCACACAAAAGTTAATTAAGATGTACAACTACTATATATTACATGTGTGAGAAGGTCGCTAGCGAGCTTAAATGGTGTTACCCTAGAAATGGACATAGAGTTGTAACTTCCCACTTGTACACAGAGTTCTTAACAATCCAGCAATGATTGGACTCAGTACAACCACAAAATGTGTTCAAAATGGACCTACTTGGAAGAAGAAAATAAATTCCGAGTCTATTCATATATATATATATATATATATATATATATATATACTTTCCCCTAGTTTTATTTGTCCCCATTCTTAAGCTTTATGTGGACTTGAATCATCAATTTATTCCACAAAAATACATGTCATGTACCATTTTCTACCTTTCATTCAGAGACTGTATTCAACTTCTTGTTGTCACGGGCCTCACGGCTTTAATACTCGCCCTCATAATAAATGTGTCGTTATTGACTTATCAATGTTATTTCCTTTTCAAAAAGAATATGTATTTGGGATAGTAAAAGGAAAAGTGTGGCATGTATTTTTATGGGACTGAGAGAGTATTACGGAATTCCAATACGATTTTTGCTATGTCACAATCTTCATAATTGAATCATTCAAAAGGGGGGAAAAAAAGAGCTAAGAATAAATAAATATTATATAAATAAATAAATAAATAAATGCAATATATATACCTTGCTGGAATTTGGGACCATCTTCTGCAATGTCTTCATCCTTTGATTAATCTTGTCCCTTCTTTTCTAAAATATCAATCAAAAAGAAAAATAAACCACATGTACATGATAATTTATATTTATATTGAAATACAAGTGATTATTCAATACTTACATGCCATGTTTATCTTTTGTTCTATAAAGAATAAAATGGATATATATTTTGAAAGGGAATATTACCGAATTATACATATCCAAGTCTGAGAAAATACATTATTTTTTTCTAGATATAGTATGGTGATAAAAGCCACTGAGAAGTCATGAAAAGATTGAGATCGATCGACAATTTCTTTCAAAAATCCAACCATTCGTGTTTTTTTAACCTTTCTTTCTGTCGATAATGTCCAGTTTCCAGTAGTGTATGGAAAATGGGTTGCTCTAAATCGCTCTTTGGTTATTTTTAGAAAAGATAATAATCTCATTGCCATTTCAGGAAATACTATCCTTACAAAGTTCAATTTATCGTAAAAAAAAATACTCCTTCCGTATCATTAATAACTTCACATTTTGTCATTTTGGGTGTCCCATTTAAAGCTTCACCTTTTCTTTTTTTGGCAAAGAATCTTTACTATTTTCTCCACTCATTTTCTATCCTATTTCACTATTACACTCACAACACTTTTCAAATTTACTATTTCCTCCACTCATTCTCTCTCCTATTTTACTATTACACTCAAAACACTTTCTTCACCCTTAATTTGCTTGCCGGAACCAAAATGGTGAACTAAATATTGGGACGGAGGGAGTATTCAATTAGATGGCGAAATGTTTATGTTTTCCCTAAAAAATGAACTAATCCTAAACTTAATTGCTAACAAAATTTATTTAGGCGGATAATAATCCGGAGTCAAGACAAATTTGTTGTTACGATGCAACAATTTAGTAGGAATTGAGATTATGTCGGCCTCTTTTGCATATGAGCTAAACAATTTTGCAGCTCGGTACAAATTTAATTTTTGTCCTTCATATCTAAATTGGCCTCAATCCTACCAACTATATATGGGGGCAACAAGCAACAAAACAAATCAACTGCTACAACACTTACTAGTTGATCGATAAGGATGGTACTTGCATAGACAAAACTATAGGCTCTAGGAAGGTAACAAAAAAACTGACAATTGAAACAAAGTTTAAGAATAAAATTGGATATTTATTTTGAGACGGATGGTAGTATAAGGTAAGGGGTCACCACGTATATATGTATGCATAGATCTAAGGGAGGTAAAGAGGAAGTCTTACACGTTCAGATTGGTTATGAATTGCAGCAGCCCTACTCCTTTTTGTTGATATTGATGATTTTCCTTTTCCTTTTCCTTTCTTTTTATTTTCTTCTTCATCATCTGCATCCCTCTATATATATACACACCCACACAATTAATAACAACACTCTCATTAAAATTAAAATTAAACTTAAATGAAATGCTATATTATTATATTTTTACCCAAAATAAATACTCCCTCAGTCCCCGATTTAGGGATTAAGAGATATTATAAATACTACTATACTCGGTCCCCGATTTAGGGATTAAGAGATATTATAAATCACAAGATTTTGAGAGAAACTAGTTTCTCCTTGAGTTATAGAAAGTCCTGTTTTATAAACTGTTCCTAAATATTCGCTAACTACTTGCAAGTAGAAAAAAAATGAACTTTTTATAATTTATGAAGAAACTAGTTTCTCCCAAAACTTGCTCATTATAAATACTACTATAATAAGAAGAAAGAGAATGGGTGAGGAATAGTAAATAGGAGAGAGAATGAGTGGAAAATAGTTAAGAAATTATTGTTTTGAGTATAACAAGTGGATATTATTAAATATAAAAATGACAAATTGTCATAATTCTAAATTGGATGGGAGGGAAGGAATATGGAATATGGAATAAGGAGTACTCCCTCCGTTTCGGTCGAAAAGTCACAAATTTTCATTTTGGGCGTCCCATTTAAAAAGGCACTTTTCCAAATTAAAAGTTTTTTTTACTATTACACCTACTCATTCTCTCTCCTACTTTACTTTTACATTCACAACATTCTCTCTCCTAATTATTTCTCCCACTCATTCTCTCTCCTATTTAATTTTTCATACTCACAACATTTAAACTTTTTCTCTTTCCTACATCACATTTCTTAATTTGCGTGCATGGCTAGTTTTGTGGCTTTTCGGCCGGGACGGAGGGAGTATATTTTTAATTTTTTGTATAAAAATAATTGGAACGGATAGAATTGAGTTAAAAAGATCAAGATCAATACAAAAGTATGCAATTACCTGAGGCCTGCTGTGGGAATAAACAGAGTCATGCTCGTCGCCGGTAGTTGACTTCCCGCCGTTCTTCCCAGAGCTTGTATTTCCCGGCGACCCTGTTGAAGTAGACGTGAGCCCTCGCACACTCAAATCCCTCCCAAACGTGGCACTCCCACTCACGCTATGATCTCTGCAGCTCCACTCGTGTGCCGCTCCCGTCTCCACACGTGGCGCCACCCTCTGCCTCTCAAACTTGCTATTGTCATTTCCCGGGCATGACCCGACGCCTGTGGAGCACCCGTCGACTAGACGCGGGCCATCGTCGTCGTGCGCGTTTGCACACGGCACCAGTGCGTCCATCGTCATGGTGGCGGAGGCGGAAATGGAGATGGGAACGGCGGCTGTTGTGGAATCAGAACGGTGGTGGTGATGGTGGTTATCGAACCACGGAACGAGCTCGTCTCCGCCGTAGCTTCCGAAATCATTGATCTTATACGGCGGCGGAAAGGCGGCTTGATTCACTATAGCTTCGAGGGTTTCGCCAGCGCGTGGCTTTTCCCACGTGTATTTGGCTGTGGAGGCAGTGGATTGTAGTTTGTTTGGCACGCGCGGCTGACCCAGTCCGTGCATGGATAATTGCCCATTTTCCCATGTTAATTCCGCTACTTCGTAGTCTAATCTGTAAATAGCAAAAAAAAAACAGTAAGTACTAGCAAACTATTAATAACCTAAAATACAAATGCATTTGTATTATATTGATACAGATGCATTAAATACATTAGATTATATGTATATATATAATTTAATGTATAAAAAATGTCAGAATATTACATTGGAACATTATGAGCAGAGGACAGTGAGTTTGTATGAGTAGGGTTTGGGAGCTTTGGGTTATTTGGGTTGTCGTTGAGGCCCCAACTCGGTACGCACTGATTCATTTTGGAGAGATTTTGCTGTGGAAATTCAAAGAAATATGTACACTGGTCTGAGAATGGTGGTGTTCATGTTGAATGAAGAGCATACATTAACAAAGACATTGTATGTGTTTGTGTTTGTGTGTGGGTGAGAGAGAGAGAGAGATTGTATGGGTTTTTGGGGTTGAATTTGATGGTGTAGTAGTAAAGGGGGCTAGGTGTACGTTAAGAGGATGAATGAAAAATGAGGAGGAAGTTGAAAGCATTTATGAGATATAGGAAGATAAGAACAATGTTGGAAAGGGAATGGAGTGGTCCATGATTTTAGTATGTGGATGTGGAGAGAGAGAGAGAGAGAGAGAGTCTATTAGTATATGAAAATGGGAGTATCTTTTAAAGAGTTTCTAAGGATTTGTTAACTGGCCTTAGCTGGACTTTTCTTTTTTATGTTTGTGTTTGAAATCTCTCTTTTTCTTTTCTCTTATCCCCCCCCCCCACCCCCCACCCAAACACACACCCCACCACACACCACCCCCACCATCTCATAATAAATATAATTTCATTTTATGTTTGTCCACAAGAAAAAATCACATAATTTTTTTTAAAAATTACTCCCTCCGTCCCAATCTAAATGTCCAAACTTTTCTTTTTGGGCGTTCCATTGAAAATGTCTCATTTCCAAAAAAGGAAAGTTTTTCACTTTATTCAACCCATTCATTCTCTCTCTGCTCTTTTCTGTTCACAACATTCTCTCTAACTGTATTCCTCCCACTCATTCTCTCTCCTATTTAATTTTTAAATACTCACAACATTTAAACTTTTCTGCTTTCTCTCTCCTTTTTCTCTTTCTCTGCTCAGCTTTCCTTAATTCCCGCGCCGAACCCATTTTTGGACATTTAGATTGGGACGGAGGTAGTATTTAATATTTACATTTTCAGTTATATTTTTCCTTAATTATAACATAAAAATCCGTGCATATCTAATTGATTAGTAAATACTCCCTCCGTCCCAATAAAAGCTTCATCAATTACTCAAAAGGATGTCCCGATAGAAATTTTATCTTTCCTTTTTTGGCAAAGGATCTTTACTATTCCACCCACTCATTCTCTCTCCTATTTCACTATTATACTCACAACATTTTTGAAATCCTTAATTTGCGTGCCGGAGAAAAATGATGAAGCAATTACCGGGAGGAGGGAGTATAAAATATAGATAGGGGTATAACAGGAAAATAAGATATAAATTTGCATTAATTTTATAAGTGGCCAAACATAATGAGATGTGGGGAGTAATTAACTTGTTAAAAATATATTTTCGTAAATTACTTGTACGATAATAAAATTATGCTAAAATTATTTCTTTATTTAGATTTAGAAGTTCAACATTAGCACACAGTTGAGATGGATGACTTGATAATTTTGTGAACTTACAAAACATCATTTGACTATAAAAAAATGAAATTACGTATATCATTTTTGTGTATTATATTATGTATTACTCCCTCCGTCCCTAAATGTTTGTCTCATTTCCCCTTTTCCTTTGTCCCAAAAAGTTAGTCTCATTTCCAAAATTTAAGCTTCAAAATCACTAAATTTTCAAAACTTGTAACATTTAGGGACGGAGTATTACATAACGGTGGTGTATATTATCAATAATTTTCAAAGCGTTCGTAAAAATAACCAAAATTAAAGCTTCAAAATCACTAAATTAAAATGTTTGAAAAGTTAAACGGGATAAACATTTAGGGAGGAGGGAGTACTATTGATGATTGAACAACTATAAGCTATTAGAACTAATATTATAATAATATCATCAATTATTCGTAACAATAACTTGAATTAACAGTAACACAAAAATAAAATATTATTAAAAACGGGTATAGATTATTTTGTTTCCATGAAAATAGAAAGACATAATGTGTTTGCAAATAGATATTCGGGATCTATCTTTGTTGGCCAACGCTTTAAAGGTAATACCATATAATCCGTGGACACCACAAGTAATGCCATTTCCAACCAATCCGAATTAACCAAAAAGTCATGGTATATACCATTGTCATACACAGGTTCACACTTTACATACTCCCTCAATATTTTTTGCTTAAATCTATCTAGGGAGAAACGCGTTTCTCTATAAGTTATGGAGAAACGGATTTCTGGATATCCAGAACTCTTTGAAAGGATATCCAGAACCTTATGGTGATATCCAGAAATTTAGAATTGGCTTCTGGATATAAGTTTTAAGGCTTCTGGATATCCATATTCAATATTCTGGATATCAAGAACCTTGTGAAGTTGATATCCAGAATCAGAAATTTGGTCTTGACCTTGGATTTGGTCTCAAATCTTTTTTCTGGATATCCGTCCCAAAGCTTCTGGATATCAATCCCAAAGCTTCTGAATATCCAGAAACCCGTTTCTCCATAACTTATGGAGAAAGGCGTTTCTCCATAACTTATGGAGAAACACGTTTCTCCCTAGACCTACTCATATTTTTTATATTTTTTATTAAGAAAATTCCTCACTATTTTAAACACATCAATATATTTGAAGCAGTTATTTCAAATCAAAATTTAACTTATATGGTCTTTAATATATAAAAAAATAGATTAATTTATTTTTATTTAATTTTGAGATAGAATATCGGACTTAATTTATCATAGTATCAAAGTATTTACTTTACACATGTGAACCTAAAAGTGGTTCTCTAGCTATGTTCGAGTTTCGCACCACCCAAATTTATGTTCAAGTGTAAGTGCAGAGTTTACCTATGCATTAAGTGCATGTTGAAGCAATTATTATACATCAGGAATTAACTAGTCTAGCTTCAATATATAAATATCATTGGCTATTTATTTCATTGTCAGTTGGTTTTTGGTTTTTAGATAAAATTCCAAACTTGATGTAAAATAAGCAGCGAAATAGATAAATAAGAATGATCGAAATCAATTCTTCTGCAAGAAATCACAATTTCTTAAAACAATAATCTCCTAAAAGATTATTTTGCAAGCCAAATTAATGACTTAAATAAACACACAATGTGTAGGATTTTACAAAC
The DNA here is from genome assembly GCA_022495995.1 of Adenophora triphylla var. japonica. Taxonomy (NCBI): domain Eukaryota; kingdom Viridiplantae; phylum Streptophyta; class Magnoliopsida; order Asterales; family Campanulaceae; genus Adenophora; species Adenophora triphylla. The sequence continues at coordinate 154,147 of JAFEMH010004541.1, read as the reverse complement.
TAGCAAATAAATTAATTGATGAAAGGTCTCCTATTACAAAAATCCTAGCAATCTATTTATACTCGCAAATTCTAATAAATAAAGGAAAAGAAATGAAGAAAACCTAATCAATAAAGGAAAAGAAATAAAACACTAATGACTTATTTAAAGCCCTATTGATTAAAATATCCCTTCTTGCTTTGTTGGAATCGAATATGGAACGTCTTCGGCAACGTTGTCAATAAATTCTTCATATACTATTAGATTTGATTTTTCCACAACCATCTTATATAGATCCGTTCCATCTCCAACATCTTTCTTCTCTTCAACACCGCTCAATTCTTTTTGATGTAGGACAATTTCTTCCGGATACAAAATTATACCTTCCCCCGTGGTCGGATTTACATCTTGAACAATTTCATACGGAATGGACAATTCCTTTTTCAAGTCAGCCTTACACATACCATTAACTTCACCATCTTCCTTCACGTCAATAACACTTAATTCTTTCCCTATTACACAAATAAACTTTTCCTCCTCAAAAGCCAAATTTTTATTATTTGGCTCTAAAATTGTTTCTTTTATAGCTGAATCTTCAACCATGGAAAGAAAATTTTTACTAACCTTCTCTCCTTTGAAACCTTGATTCTGAATATCTTGGTCCTGATCCACGGATCCAACTGCAACAAAAACTTCTTCCGCAGTCAACTCCCTGGTGAAGAACGGTATATCCACCCTAATCTTTAGTCGTTGCTCGGGAGGAGGCGCTATCCTGGCCTCTTCTTCTCTTTCGCTATAAACATCCCCGCCAATCGGGTCTTTGTGGTGGAGATTGTCCCCACGAGCGCCTCGATTTCCTGGTTGTTCACCATCACGACCAATGTTTAAAGACCTCAAGATTTCTGCATACGGTTAGCCGCCTCCGTAGTATCTTGTCTTCGCTCCTCGCGCATCGCCGTTAGATTGGCGTTTATTGCCTCGAGAAGGGTCATCATGCGGTTTACCCCATCGTTGGCCATCATCCAAGGATCGTCCTTATCTGATACTAATTGATGTAAAACGCAGCAGAATGGATAAACAAGAATGGCCGAAACCAATTCTTCTACAAGGAATCGCAATTCCTTAAACAATAATCTCCTAAAAGATTATTCTGCAAGCCAAATTAATGACTTAGATAAACACAGAAGGTGTAGGGTTTTGCAAACTAGCAAAGAAATTAATTGATGAAAGGTCTCCTATTACAAAAGCCCTAGCAATCTATTTATACTCGCAAATCCTAATAAATAAAGGAAAAGAAATAAAGAAAATCTAATCAATAAAGGAAAAGAAATAAAATACTAATGGCTTATTTAAAATCCTATTGACTAAAATATCCCTCATCTCAAAATACTAAATAAATAATAACGATAATAATACGAGACGAATCCAAAACAAAACAATAATAAAACAAAATAACTAAAGCAATTCCTGTAGCATCTTTTCCACATTCACAGCATTACTCGTGGGCACGAGTCGTGTAACATCCTTCGCTCGTGCTGACTACAGGCACGACTCGTGCCAAATGGTACGACTGCATTCTTCATTTTTTCCACTTTGGTCACCATATTTTCCAGATTTGCACTTTGGTCCTTGAACTTTTTAGATTCGCACTTTGGTCCCCGAACTTCCACATATGCTACATCATGTCAAATATTGACTTAATTTTAAATTTAATATTAACTATTTGAAATTGGTATTTTCATCAGATTATTTTAAAAAAAATTGCATAGAAATATTTAGTTTTTTTATAAAATTATGTTTAAACTTTGATTGAGTTGAGAATAAAAATTTAAGTGTGTACATATTGGTCAGGGCCGGATGTAGGTATAATTTTATTTTTAGCAAAAATAGTAAAAATATTGTCCTAATAACCTTACTTGAGTACTTAAGACTTTTATGCGGAAAATATCTTGAATAAAATAATGAGATTTTTATGGGAAAATTATCGATGAGTGCTTCACCCCAAGTAAAATATCAATTAATACAAGGATTTTGAATTTTAACCAGCTAGTCCGACATCAGAATCAAAATTTCACCTATTCCCTCACTAGTTTAATGACACTCAAACTACCATCATACAAACACACGTCTCTCTCCCGCCTCCCCTCCCATTCCTCACCATCTCCGACCACCCTTCCCCATCTCCGGCTACCCTTTCCCTCCCCTAACCTCCGGCGATTGAATACTGAGAACCCGACCAGTTTCGGAAGGCAGAGCTAAAGAAAGAACCGGAGGTGCCATTACCAACTAATTTCTCAAGCTCCACAGCCTAAATTCAATCTTACAAATCAAAATTTAACATAAATGAATTCAAATCAACAGACGGAAACTAAAATTAAGCCGGAAAACTTCACCTGAAAAATGCAAAGTTTCGAAACGCTTTGAAATCAGGAGAATTACTGAAGCAAGAACAATACTGTAACATAAATTTATAGGTGAACGACAAATTGGGATAACGTACTATACGATTTTTTACAATTAATGGAACATGCTACGGTTTGACATCTTAATGTAACATACTTTTTCATCTCATTTCATATAATGGAACGTACCTTAAGAACATTTAAAAAATAACAAAAATTTCAATGATATAAGAAAAAGACTAACACCCGTTAAATACATTTAACAGTTGTGAGTCTATTTAATGGATTTAGTAGTCTCATTCCTTATCCTTCACACTCTTTAGTTGACCACCCATCATTCCGCCCCACCGCCATAAATCACCACCCATTTTCACCATAAATTATAAACAAAATGCTCAATTCAAAGACCAAATAAGAAACCTAAATCACGGCCTTTGTCGTACGCCTCTGTAATGCCTTGTCTCCTCCACATTCTCATCCGCCGCCACCACCTCCGTCGATTCAAACAGAATCAACTTTAATTTCTTCACCGGAGCTAGATCTATTTTCAAATCCGGCTTCCGTGCAATCGAAACACACGATTTTGGCGACGTGAGATCCACAATTTTCAGCTCAATTTCTCTAACTCCGGCGAAACCAATTTCATTTTGCTCAAAATTGATGGAAACTTCAGAAGTAAAATCAACAAAATCGATGCTACTAATTTCTTCAGAGTTTGAGTAATAATCTGATGCTTCAATTGGAGAATAATGAGAGCTCAACGTCTGTGAAGACGAAGAGTCGGATTGAAAGGTTGAAACAAAGTTGGAGTTGGAATCTTCGTTACTGCAATTTGTTACACAATCGTATAACTCATCGAAGAAGCTGTCAATGGGATTGATTCGTCGAGTAAATGTTGTCTGATGAACTCGATTGTGGAAAATTCATTTGATGTGTTCATGATTGTGTGCATTTCTAGGGTTTGGTGTTAAATTTGGGAGTGAAAGGATTTGGATAGGGAGAGAAAATTGTTATGGATGGTTGAGGGTGGAAGATGAGGTGGTATTTGACGATTGTTATTTTATTTGACGAGTTGGTTCACTCCGTTAATAAAATTTAACGTCATCTAACCTTGTTACCTTATTTTGAATTGAGACTTAAAAGTACGTTACATTATGTTGTAAGTTCGTAGTACAGTATCTTTTATTTAATTGAGTGTATAGTACGTTACATGATTATGCAATTATTCCATAAATTTATACGCCGAGATTTAAGAAAAAAGTTGTCTTTTTGCATGAACTTCTATTTCCCCTTCTTTTAGAATATTTCTTGTCGGATTTAAGAAATTTTCTTCTGATTGATTAATGTAATCTGCGTGGAAATTTTAACTTGTGGGTGAGGGGGCAATTTGGAGATTTTGATTCGTAGATTCATTCACACTAACGACGGCACTGATGAAGAACTGAGTTCTAACTTAATTTAGGGTGCGATTCGTAGATTCATTTACAATGGAGAATTTGAAAAGGAGTACCAATTTTAGGGTTTTGCCGCCATATAGTCGAAATTTGATTGGATGTGCACTACTAGGAAAAATAGATTTAACAAAGACCAAATCCGTTGGGAAACAGCCAAAGTCGTCGTTAGATTAGCAATTTGCAAAGACTCTGGTCGTCGCTAAATCTTCGTCGCTAAAGTTGACCATTTTAGGTCGTCGCTTATTTGCGACGACACTGTCGTCTGTAATGTGCCAAAAGTCGTCGCCAATATGGTCGCCACTTAAATCTTGTTTTTGACCTTAACCAAATTTAGCAACGACATGTCCGTTGCTAAATTAATTAACTATATAAAAAATCAAAATTTTGATGAATTAAATTATTGGACTTTTAATATATATATATATATATATATATATATATATTAGCAAAAAAAGATTAATTCAGAATTATGGAGTATGAATTATTTTAAATTTAGTAGATTATTTAAAAAAAATATACCACCACCGTGAACAACTGTTAAACACCGTCAACCACGCCAACCGCCGTAACCACAAGCCACCAACGTCCAATTTTTACTTTGTTGCTTCTTTTTTTTCGACTATTCTATCTCAATCCTTCAACAAACACCACTACCAATTTTTTTAAAAAAAATCAAGAAAATAAGGAATTTAAAAAATTAGGTTAAATCTTTTATCACTGATGATGTCAAAAACGTTCGAATCAGCCCAAATCCAGCGACAGGTTGTATCATTTATGTTTGGATAGCCTGAAAAATATGAACAAACACGTAAACTAAGCCGGGGCTTCACCGACAAATGCTCTCCGACTTGAGAGTAAGTATTTGTGTGATATAGAGAGAAATAAAGTGATAAGAGATGAGAGTCAAAAGATGCGTTACCCAAATATGTGAATTATGGCTTTTATTTATTGGTGTAAGGACGTAGAGTCCATCTTTGATTAGGAAGTTGTGTGAGAGAAGGTTATAATCCTAATGGAATTATAACTTCTCACAATCCTTGTTTGAGTAGAATTAGTATTGCCTTCTGTCTGTATGTGTAGGAGGCATGCTACTCGGCTTGTTATGGTTGGTCGGCCTGAATGAGTGCCGAGGAAGAGAGAAGAGCAAGGATAGAGAAGCTTATTATCTTGCCTTGTTGATGACCGAGGAGGTGCTCCTCGTCTTTTGGTGAGACCCAGGTCAGCCTTGATAGATGTCTTTCTCGGCATATGTGAATGTGCCTTGTTAGCATACAAGAATTTTGTGCCTTAGTCATTATACGCTCTGCTATGTCTAGGTCGACGTATTGGGAATGATGAGGAGGCACGACGAGCAAAGGTAGGGAAAGCCCACTCTCTTTGTCGTATTTGAGACTTGTATGTATTATATTTTGGGCCCAATCCATTGGGCCTTGCCCGGTTATGACCCACGTTCGCACCTTGGTTTATACCATTCAGTGGCCCCCGACTTCCTAGCTTAGTTTGGCCGAGGAGGAAGTGGTGCTCGACCTCGGCTTAAACGGATACGAACGAGTTTTTACGAATCACGAGGCATAATTATTTTATCCCCCGGTTATTATACATTGGGTGAAATGCCCCATTATTGACGAGACATTTTTTTGGAACTCGCCAGAAACTTTAATTGCAAGTAAGGAGACGGCGCCTTAACCCGGATTTTGACCCATACCCGTTTCAAACCTGGGTATAAGAGAAAAATCCCCTCTCCTTTTTGCTCTTTTATCACTGTTTGTATTTGAGAGAGAACCATAAGATAGAAATCTCCAAATTGCTCTTGAGTTCGCGATTTGATTTTCTTGAATCAGTGTTCGGTTCCTTCGTATCTTTCATTCACAAAGTCCAATTTCAGGTATAAATCTCCTTATTTCTTACATTTTACTTTAGAATTTTTGGTTTTGGTGTTGTTCTTGGTAGTTTTGTTCAAACTACCACCAATGCTAAAATGAGGAAAAAAATATAGAACCTTGAATAGGAGAGTGAATTGGGATGGGCCAAAAATGGCTTTAGAAGCTTGGAGGCGGCAAACCATGAAGTAATTTGGGACTGATCAAGAGTTGAGAAACCCAAAGAAGCCGTCGCCATTATTGTGAAATTGTTACAACGATCGTTTCAAGAAAGAAATGGGTTTTGGTGTTGTTGACAATATTTGGGGTTTGGAAGGGAAGATCTTAGCCAAATGACAGGAAAGGGGAAGAACACAAAGAGGGGTTTGGGAGGATGAGATGAGAATGGAAAATCAAATGGTGGGTATAGTGTCGGCTGACTGTTCGAGATGAGTTGCAGCGTAGGACGTTAATCTCTTCATTCATTGGCTGCTTGCAGAAGAGAGAAGAGAGAAGAGAGAGTGGCAATGGTGAGTAAAGGGAGAGACGCCCAGACCAGAGAGTGTGTAGGGAGAGATCGAGAAGATGGAATACTAAAGGACGGCTTATTTTGTAAGTTATTATTCAAGGTTATTTTCTAATTTATGAGTATCCAAAAGGCGTGTATTCAGTAAAGGGAAATGAATTTAGTCTTTATTAAGTCTAAGTGCTTGTTTTGGAGGGAAAATGGTGGGTGTGCTGAAGTGCTTTGCACTTCAGCTTTTATTTAGTTATAGATAAATAGAAGATATGGTGGTAGTTTTAGAAAATATTTGTCTTGTGGTCTTTTTTTGTTATAATGAGGAACAATCGGGTAATTACCTTTTTTTTTATTGTCTGATCATTGACTCGACTCTCAGGATCTTAAACCATGAGCAATGGGTTAAATGAAAGGTAAATGAAATGGGAGTTAGTTAGATGAAACCTTGCTGCAATGGGTTAAATGAAAGGGGTGAAATGAAACTTGGGAATGAAAAATTTCATCCAGTTGAAAAAAAAAAATTAAGATGACATGTGGCGGGTTCTGATTGGGCCAAGCTGGGAGCGTGCGTCTCACGGCCATAGAAGGCGCGTGAGAGGCGTTCATTTTTTTCCTTTTTTTTGTTTTTCATGAATCAGACACGTGGCGTGCTCTGATTGGTTCGTCTGATTTTCAATTTTTTTATCTCAAATCTTTGAGTTGAATTATCACCTAATAAATTAATTTTTATTTTATTTTTTTCCACCAAAATTCATCATTTTTTCCCCCTATAAATTGATACAAGTTTCATTTGTTTTGGACAAAAAAAAAAACACTCATTTCTCAATTATCCTTCTTCATTTTAGCCTTTATTTAAAAAAAAATCATTATTTTTTTCCTATAAATTGATGCAATATTTTTTTAATTAAGTGTGAAATATTTTTTAAATTATAAATAATAATAATTATTATTATTATTTTACTAATAATAAAAATAGAGAATATAAATAAAATAAAAGTGGTGGGGTATAGAATGATGAGTTGGAGGAAGTTGAAATTTAATTTAATTTAGCCATTGTAGGAGATTAAATGAAATAGATAGATAAAATATTAGGTGGATGAGAAAAAATATAAAAAGTGTTAGATGAATTGGGGGAGGGAATAAAACCATTGTAAATAGCCTTACTACTAGACAAATATTTTTATTATTTTTTAATAAAAAATTTACTTCCCTTGATCACAAAGTTTGGAAGGTTATGACTTAATAAAAAATTTACTTCCCTTGATCACAAAGTTTGGAAGGTTATGACAGTATATCTGTAATGATTGCGCGTAAAAACAAGGGTCGGAAGACTTACGTGGCCCATCCATAGAGCCACGTCTTGTGAGTTGTGACAAGCTGGCAGACCATTTCATATTCGTCGACCGTAAGCGCTTCCACGCTGCATGCATAAATACAACCACGCGAACCGTGGTAACGGAAATTTAGCTGCTCCGTCATAGCAAACAAAAGCTAATTGACACACAGGTTCATATCATTAAAATATACTCCCTTCGTCTCGAAGAAATGCGTATAAAATTGTTTGACACAAGAATTAAGATAAAAGTTGAAAAAGGTGATGTGTTGTGACTGTAGATGATTGAGTAGGAGAGAAAAAGTGAAGTTAGTGGGTAATTGTTGTGAGTATAACAAGTGGGTCTCATTTTCATTTTAAAACTTTACAAATTATTGTGGGACGCCCAAAAAATGTCTTTTTGCAGATTATTATGAGACAGAGGGAGTATATATATATATATATACTCCCGCCGTCCCATTAATAACTTCACTTTTTGCCATTTTGGGTGTCCCATTGAAAGCTTAACCTTTTCTTTTTTGGCAAAGAATCTTTACTATTCCCTCCACTCATTCTCTCTCCTACATTATTTTAATACTCACAACACCATTATAATTTATTATTCCCTCCACTCATTCTCTCTCCTATTTTTAAATTTCTCTCTCCTATTTTCAAATTACACTCACAACATTTTTTCTTCCCACCCATTTTCTTAATTTGCGTGCCAAAGCCAAAATGGTGAAGTAAATAATGGAACGGAGGGAGTATATATATATTTTTTTTGAACATTCTATATTTCTATAATAAAACAAAAGTTACTATCCCACCATAAAATATCAATAAAACTCACTTATTATATTTATAATAGAATAATATAATTGTATAATTATGACTTCTTTTGTTTCTAAATAAATGTTTAAAATTTATTTTAAAAATAATATTCTAAAAATATGTGCTTTGTATAAATTTTGATACCAAAAATTTATACTCCCTCCGACCCACAACAAGTGACACAGTTACTGTTTCGCACGGAAATTAAGAAAAAAGTGAAAAGGTTGATGTGTTGTGAGTGTAGATAGTTGAGTAGGAGAGAGAATGTGTGGAGAGAATAGTAAATTATAATGGTGTTGTGAGTATTAAAATAATGTAGGAGAGAAAATGAATAGAGGGAATAGTAAAGATTCTTTGCCATTTTAGGAAGTGTGACTTATTAGTGGGACGCCCAAAATGGCAAAGTGTGTCACTTGTTATGGGACGGAGGGAGTATATATTACTGTTATCTACTTTCTAAACATTTAGTTTTATAATAACAATATAAATAGCGTAATTTTTTTTGGTAAAAAAACGTTAAGAGACAGTTTTTTATAAAAAAAGAGTTAGTTTTATAAAAAACGCATTTTTTTTCTAAAATTAAGAAAAAATCATTTTTACACTAACACTTAATAATACATGCACTGTCACTTTTCATACTGTCACTTCTTTATACTAACATTGACACTTTTTTATTCTACACTGGCATTCTTTTATACTGGCAATTAATAATACATGCACTGACACTCTTTACACTGACATTTGTTTACACTAACACTGACAATTTTTAACAATAACACTGACACTTTTTTACACTGGCATTTAATAATACATACACTGGCACTCTTTATACTGTCACTTTGTTACACTAACAATGGTACTTTTTTACACTAACACTGACATTTAATAATACATGCACTGACACTATTTAAACTGACACTTTGTTACACTAACACTCTCAATTTTTTACACTAACACTGACACTTAATAATACATACAATGCACTATTTACACTAACACTGACATTTTTTACACAAACACTTAATAATACATGCAATGTCAATCTTTACACTGTCACTTTGTTCAGGGCCGGCCCTTAGTAAAGGCAGGTGAGGCCTAGGCCTTAGGCCCCCAAAATTTTGCCCTTTTTAGGGGCCCCAAAATTCAAGGACTTAGTGGTAATATACTAGGAAGTGAGGGGCCTCATTGAAAATTAAACTTAAAAGTCAATTGTTATAATATGGTCAATCCACACAACACGCACAAAAAGATTTTTCACAGCCTCACAAATCACAATTTAACAAAGAAGAGACGAGGAGGAAGAGAAGAGACGGTCCAGTCCAACGCCGATGAAATTGCGATCGCCACCGGCCCACCACCTAGCTATCGCCGTCCGCCGCACCATTTTTGACAAGGTATTTCGATTCTCTGATTCTCTCCCTTCATAGATTTTTCCTCTCTCTCTCTCTCTCTCTCTCTCTCTCTCTCTCTCTCTCTCTCTCTCATCTCAAATCCTCCAAATTAGGGATTTTGATTTAGGGTTAAATAATTTATTTTATTCTAGATTAGGGTTAGGGCTTTTGATTTAGGGTTAAATTAAATTGATTTTATTCGAAATTAGGGCATTTGATTTTTTGTTAAATAATTGATTTAAGTGATGAATTTGTATAGGAAAATAAAATTTGGAGCTTTAAGCTTATCTTGAAACTCAGAACTTTGAACAATTTGAAGCCTTGAAGTTGAAGGTAATATACTAATACTCCTATTAGATTTATTAAAATTATTTATTGATTTTTTGGGTTATTTGTGCTATTACCTATTGTTACTTGTGTGTATATTTTGTTTGGTAATATTAGATTTGTTAAACATATTTTGTCAAAAAGTTGAGTATTAATCTGTTTGCTTGTTAATTATATATCTATAAATACTTAGTTGTGCAAATATATTTGAAATTTGATATCTTAAGAAATCGAGCAACTGTATTCAAAATGCTCCAATTGCAGGGGTAGGAGTTGGCAAATGTGTTATTGCAGATGATGAAGATGGGTTTGGGAGACTTATTGCTGTGGCAACATCATCTAAGGTATGTGAACTTTCTTAAGACTTAATTAAGGTAGAGGGTGGTTAAGAACTTCTTGTTGTTTCTCGTGCCTCATTTTCTAAGCTTTGTTGAGTTGTGATGCTAGGTAGAGCCGTCAATACGGGAATACGGGACGGGACGGGACGGGACGAAATTACGTTGTCCCACGACGGGAACGGGACGAAACGGGACGGGACTAAAATACTCTGTCCCATCCCGTCCCATTTGCGGGACGCGGGATCCCGCGGGACCCATACGGGACCCATTGACTAGGAAAAATAAACGTTGACTAGGTGCCAAAATCAATATTCATAAATATATTATCAACAAGAAACTCCTAACTCCAAACTATATATTTATAAAACATAGTGGCACTGTAGAAGGGGTAATTAAAATCGGAGGGTATCCAAAAGTTCAAGATACATTTGCAAGGATTTCTGGTTACTGTGAACAAACTGATGTGCATTCTTCACAAATTACCGTAGAGGAATCAGTTATTTTTTCTGCCCGACTGCGTCTTGATCCTCATATTGATTCAAAATCTAAATCTGTAAATCCTCTACAAAAGCTCGTTTTAAGTGTGTAGTAGTAGACTAGTAGTAGTGGTGATAAACATATAATACTTGTACGGGTCAATACGGGAAAACGGGACGGGACGGGATAAAAATAAGTTGTCCCGCGACGGGAACGGGACGATACGGGACGGGACGAAAACGGGACGGGACTAAAATATTCCGTCCCATCCCGTCCCATTTGTATGGCGGGACGGGACGTCCCGACGGGACCGTCCCAACTTGACGGCTCTAATGCTAGGTGGTATTAGTGATCAGTGGTATATCGTATATAATACATTAAAAAGGGATAAGCCTTACAATGTAAGACTATTTCTTTTTGAAAATATGATTAAATATGAATAACATTTTTTCTGAAAATATCAGATGGTTTATTGGAGGTTAGATTTAATAGAAAATCTACATTCTATTGCCTGTAATCTAACAAGAGGAGTCTTCGTAAAACTGAAATTATTGCTATCAGAACAGTGAAGGCCTCATCCAAGTTACCGATCTAGGGCCCCAAATATCACAGGGTCGGCTCTGACTTTGTTACTCTAATACTGGTACTAGCGGGGAAATTAAAATACATTTTTTCTAATTTTAATGAAAAATACGTTTTTTTTAAGATTTTGACATAAAAAAATACTTCATTTTGAGACAAAAATTTCTTAAATTTAATTAGGGACAAAGGGAGTTTTTTATCTCATTTTTTCTTTAGTACTTATGTATCATACTTACAGATCACAATACCTTTTTGTCTTAATTATCGTGTATTTAGTTTTACTACATTTGTTATGGGACTTTGTTATGGGACAGGAGTAATATTGTAGATGCCTTCTTTCTGATGATTGTCAAGAACAACTAGCCGAGATTTCAGCCGGTCAACTGCTCCGTCAGAATTGTACTTGATCTTATAGACCCATTGACATCCTAGAGCCCGTTTGCCAGGAGGCAGAGACACCATGGACCATGTGCCATTATCCTCCAAGGCACGAATTTCCTCTTGCATTGATTGTTTCCAGCCATCATGAGCCATGGCTTCACGAAAGGAAGTCGGCTCTTTAGCCACTGTAAGAGCTGCAAGAAAGGTACGATATTTCGCAGAAAACCGATCACAGTTTATATAGTGAGCTATAGGATAGGGAGTACCTGAGGAACTGATTGAAGACGGAGAGGCGGGAGATGGACTAGAAGATGTAGTAAGGGCCACAAAATCGCGAAGACGAACAGAAGGCAATTTCTGTCTCATACCCCTCCCTAAAAGATCGGATCCAGAGTCATCGAAGAGACCGAGCGTTGATGCGAGAGGGAGCGGTGGGAGCCGGAGGAGCCGGATCAATGGGAGCGGAGCAACCTCTTCCTGTACATCGGATAGAGGAGCGGGCTCGAGCTGCGGTACGAACAACGAAGGAGCGGCGGAGTCTTCTTGAATAGGAAAATCAATGTGACCAAAAGCTTCTTCCTCGGCAAGAACATCAACAGAATCCTGGATATGAGGAACAGTAGTAGAATCGCTGTATGGAAACACAGTCTCAAAGAACTTGACATCACGAGAGACGAAAAATTTCTTGGTCTCAAGATCAAACAGCTTCCACCCCTTTTTACCAGAGGATACCCCACGAAGATGCATTTACGATTGCGACTAGCAAATTTGTCACCCCTAGCCTGCGATTATGAGCATAACACATCGAACCAAAAACTCGAAGAGAATCATAAAAGGGGTTTTTGCCAAACAAGATATCGTAGGAGTTTTGTTATCCAACAATGGGGAAGGGGTTCGATTAATCAAATGAGCGGCGGTAAGGACCGCTTCGCCCCAAAAGTAAATGGGAAGGTGAGCACGAAACCTCAAGGCTCTAGCTATGTTCAAAATATGACGGTGTTTACGTTCGACACGCCCATTTTGTTGAGGGGTGCCAACACATGATGTTTGAAAAAGAATGCCGGTGGAAAGAAAATAATCAAACGGGGAGTTAAACTTCGGTGCCATTATCGAGATTGAACAATTTTGATTTTTTGAGAAAGCTGTCGATCCACCATTGCAACAAAGGCCATAAACATGCGAAAAACTTCCGTTTTATCAACTAGTAAATAAATCCAAACAAAGACGTGAATAATCATCTACCAAAGTCAAAAATAACGGGCACCACAAGAGGAAACATGGGTGTAAGGACCCCACAAGTCACGGTGAACTTTCTCAAAAACTCTAGTAGATTTATACTCACTAATAGGAAAGCTATCTCTAGAATGTTTAGCACGAAAACAAACGTCGCAAGGTTGATGAAGACTACCCGACAAATGAGAGACAGTGAGGAAGAAGTTTTACTACTTTTTGGAAGGATGCCCCATACGATTATGCCACAACTCGAGCAAAGCAGATGCATTGTTGACGAAAACGTGACAAGCGAAGGTGCGCCTCCGAAGTAGTATAGTCCATCCCGCCTAACACCCGTTCCAATCGGGTTCCTCGACCGGTCCTGTATAGCACACATAGAAGCATTAAAATGGACGGTGCAATGAACATCATCGAGATAATTGAGAAACGAGAGAGAGAAGCTGCAGTTTAAATTTGGTATATAAAGAACATGATGAAGAACAAGGATGTACGTCGGGCGACAGAACCCTCAATATGTGCAAACACAGAGGTGCCGTTAGGAAGCTTCGACGGGGCAAGCTTGTATAGAGTATGAATCAAAGAGACAAGCGGCGTTTCCGGTCACATGATTGGATGCTCCCGTATCAATGATCCAAGAAGATGTCTCATACGTACCATGAAGGCGATTATCAGAATACGAGTGTTACCAACTAGGCCGGCCAAAGCATTCCATTGTTACGTAGTAAACAAGGATGAAGAACCGGCTTGGGCGGATCCGGCGGCCATGCCGACTTAGGCGGCACCAACTTGGGCAGCCGAGTTGGTCCGCGCGGCTCCTCTCCCTCGACCTTGTTGAGGACGACCGCCACCACGAGCACTTGTTTTGCTCTTGTCTCCCCACCATTCCGGATAACCGACAAGCTCAAAGCAAGAAGAGACATCATGGCCCTTTTTCTGGCAGTGTGAACATGTAAGGTGGGATTTATCGGGCTTGTCACGACCACGAGGACCACGAGGTTTTGAGGAAAAGCCAAGCTGCATCAGGAGGTTCATCAAGAATTGGTTTAGCAAGTCGCTCGTTCGGCTGTGCTATCGATTGGTAAGCTCGATCAAGAGTGGGCAAGGGATCCTGAGACAAGAGGTTAGTACGAAGAGAGGCATAGTATTCGAATTTAAACCCATAAGAAATTCATGAAGCTTGCCGGTCTCCCTTCGTGCCGCGTGCTTCTGTCATTTGTGCGGCTTGTCGCAGCAAGAACAATCTATAAGCGGCTCGTAATTGTGCGAGAGATTCCCATAATCCGGTCAACTTACCGAAATACACAAAGAACAGGCATGGTCTTGAGTACGCTCACATCGTGCTATTGACATCTTCGGTTGTTGAATGCGAGGTCCATCCACCAACGCATATCGAGATTTGAGAGAATCCCACAAACGCCTAGCATCCCTATACTTGGGCAGCGTGCTCTTAACCTCGGGATCAATAGTGTTCATGAGCCATGATACCAACATAGCATGAATAGTATTCCAATCTAACTCGGTGCAAGGAGAAACGGCGGATGGAATAGATCCATCCAAGAAGCCGAATTTGCGTCTAGCCTCAGAGCGGCTCGTATATCGCCGGCCCAATCATCATAGTTATCACCACGGAAGCGAGTAGGAGTTATGAAATCACCAGGTCGATCTTGGGGACCTAGGTAGAAAGGAGAGTTGTATTCAATCTTCAAAATCGGAGGAGGTCTTCCATCACCACCACCGGCCGGTGGTGCTTGTTCCGCCATCTATCTAAAGCTTGTATATGCTAGCTCTGATACCATGTAGAAATTTAAATTGGGATAATAATTTCTCTTGTTATTCTTCTCACATGGAGGAAGGATTTATATGAGATTACAAAAGAGTTGTAGTCAAAAGGAAACTCTAAGCAAATAAGAAACCCAAAGGAAAAAGGAAACATCAAATAAGGAAATAAGAAACCCAAAGGAAAAAGGAAACATCAAAGAAGGAAACACAATCCTAGTCTATTTGGGCTAGGCGGAAACTGCTAGGCGGAAACACAATCCCAGCTGCGTTACAAATATCTTTCTTCCTTCAGAATACAACATCAACAATAATAACAAAGTTTTAGTTCTAAAATAATTTGAAATTCTTATATATGTATTATAGTGAAATAATAGATGAAAAAAAAATTAAGGAACAAAATTAAGAAAAGAAGAAAAGAAAAGAAGAGAAGAAAAAAATGATAAAAAAAATATTTGTATATAATATATAGTAGAAAAATTATAATAAAATAATAATAAATTAATTAATTAACCCCCATCACCCACATAAATTTTATATCTTTCTTACTTTAGAATATAATTTTAAATTTAGTTGGCTTACGTCGTCCTAAAGTAAATATTAATTTTATTTTTTGATTAAAAACCGAATTTGATATTTATTTTTTGATGAAAAAGAATATAGAAATTATCTCAAATCAAATTAATCAAAAACCTTGGTTAAAATACTCATTCTCCGCAGATGAGAAATACTAAGTATTACCGGCGAATTCGCCGCACTTTAATCCAACACCCTCCTGCCGTTGATACTAGGGGCGTAAGTGATTCGGTTCAAATCGCAGTTCGGAACTGAACCAAATCAAATTATGCGGTTTAGTTCGGTTTTCAAGCAATAGTGGTTTGGTTCGGTTTCAAAAATTGTCAAACCGTGTGGTTCGGTTTGGTCTGCGGTTTGGACCCCCAAACCACGGTTCGAGACCGCGAGACCGAACCACCAAACCGAACCAATAAACCAAACCACCAAACCGTTCAATATTAACCTTAGATATGTATATCTTTCATTTTCACCTTACATTTTGATTTAAAAACTCCTAATTCTATTCATGAATTTTAGTCCATAACCCTTTTTTCTTTTGATTAATCTTCTTGTAATAATGTTAATTTACTCTTTAGCACATACCATTACAAGTACTCAAATTGTTGTTATTATAAACATTGAAGCACAATTTCAAGTTGTGTTTAAATACTTAATCTCTTATTTATGTTATGTTTGGAAAATTAAAACAAACATGACAATGAATTGTGTAGTTTTAAACCATGTTCTAATTAATGGTTTAAGCAATGTTCTATTTAATGGTTTGAACCGTGGTTTGAATTGTGGTTTAAACCGCGGTTCGAACCGTAAAATCAAACCGCGGTTCGAACCAAACCGAACCAAACCATGGCGGTTTGGTTTGGTTCGGTTTGAATTTTTTTATGGTTTGGTTCGGTTTGAGATTTTTCCAAACCGATGACTAGTGGTTCGGTCCGCAAATTGTCCCAAACCGAACCAAACCGAACCATTTACACCCCTAGTTGATACCCTCTTAGAAGAGAACCATTTACCTTGACCGAGATGAAATCCGCGTCCACTCTAAGTCCGACCTTCTCTAATCTAAGCGTTTGAGGAGGTGGGTGTATCTTTAACATTTACGAATGTTTTGATTTCAACCCACGAATTCTAATGTAAAAGAGTTGGTCTTACAAAAAACGCGTTTTTTCTGGAACTTAGGAAAAACGTGTTTTGTTTTTCCCGTTTGTGCCAATACCAGTTCAACAAAGTGCCAGTGTGACAAAGTGCCAGTGTAAAAAAGTGCCAGTAACAGTTTAACAAAGTGCCAGTGTAAACAAAGTGCCAGTGCATGTGTAACAAAGTGCCAGTATAAAAAGTGTCAGTGTCAGTTTAACAAAGTGCCAGTACACTAACACTGGCACTTTGTTAAACTGACACTGACGCTTTTTACACTGACACTTTTATATACATGAACTAGCACTCTTCACACTGGCACTCTGTTACACTAACACTGGCACTTTGTTATAATAACACTGACACTTTGTTAAACTAACACTGTCATTTGTTTTACACTAACATCGGCACTTTGTTACACTAACACTGGCACTTTTTACACTCCAAGCGTGACTTTGTTACTGCACGCTGACCGAGTTTCGAAAAATAGAGCTTTTAATTGGCACTTTTTTAAACGTGCACAGATACATTTTTACCATAACCCTGGCAATTGAATGCTCATCCATTTTTATGCCCCAAAGATGAAGAGAGAAGCGACAAAGGTAATTCAGTATTGTTTTGTCACAATAGCATACACGCACTAACAGTATGTGAGAGATAGATAAAGGGAAAGAGAAAAAAAAAGTTCGTTTCCATTTGATTCAACAGAGGGTTAATTAGTTTCTTGTTGAATTCGATATCTGGGGCAAATTGAATTAGATTGGTGAGAGATAGATAAAGGGACCAACACTCGTATCTGTAATGTGATATCGGAGCCATCTGGGCGAATTGAATTGATGGTTTCTTGTTGAATTTGACAGAGGGTTGATTAGGTTTAGATTTGATTCTTGATTTGGGGCCGGATAATCAAATAGACCATATATATGGGATGAAGCATCTACAGATGGGATGGACGCAGGCGACGTGTTTTACGGTAATTTTAAAATCCGTTTTTTCATAAGCTTATAAAAAAATGCGTTTTTTACAAGATTTTGGCAATGTAAAATGGTTGTGTTGTTTTTATTGTTAAATTCGACTTTATCTCATAAATTTATTAATAAAACCCCCTAAATTGAAACTATCATTTATATAGCACAAGAATGAGTGTATACTTGCATATGAACCCCATCTTTATGACTCTCCCGTACCGTCCGGGGCCAGGATAGTTGCTTGGGCTATTAGGCGGGCCAAGGATATAAAATGGGCTGAGGTTAATTGATAATTCTTGGGCTTCTATTGGTTCTGTTTAAACGAACAATATTAGGCCAGTTTTCATGTAAGCGTCGTCAACAGTTTCCAATATTGCACTTGGGGCAATTACGAGTAAACTGTTTTTTTTTTTTTTTACCCGCGTACTATTGTCAAATATCAGTTTGATCATGTAAGGGTAAAACAACAAATGTAAATTGCGTACTATTATTATTATTGATTAAATAGCAAAATCAACTAACACATTGTTTACTTATTAATTTTTCCTAACGAGCGTTAATAATTTAACAAAAAGTTAGATTAAAGTTTTCAAATTTAATCCTAATGTTTAAATAATTAACCCCATCAAATATTTAAATATTGGGTTTTGTTAGGATACCCTCTTCAAGAGTATCTTAACAAGTGGCCACATATTTTATAACTAAAATGCCCCTTCATTTTGTACATGAACTAAAAATAAAGAAGGGGTATTTTTGGTGTATATATATATATATATATATATATATATATATGAGAACCTTAACAACTAACCCATTTTTTTGTTGACTAAAATGCTCCTTCATCTTGTACATGAACTAAAAATAAAGAAGGGAAATTTTAGTCATAAAATATGGGACCACTTGTTAAGATACTCTTGAAGGGGGTATCCTAACAAAACCCTTAAATATTTAGTGTGTAAATGTCCCCAACCCATTAATTGTGTTTATGTCTTTCCCATCACGTCTTCTTCTTCACATCCACTTCCACCCTCCAATACTCTCTCCCTTCAATCTCCTCCCCAACCCCATCATCTGCCCCCTTCTCAACCCTCCATCACCGTGACCTCATCTTTCACCCAAAGACACTCACCACCAAGCTCCCTTAATCTCGGTCGTCAGCTCCGACCGACCATCATCTTCTTCCCCATCGAGCTCTGACCATCTAGATCCCCTAACCTATTAATAAAAAAATTGCGTTTGAGTTTGAAATTTGGGATTTCAAAAAGTGAAAACCCGACATTTTAGGTTTGAAATCTGGAGATTTCAGGGATGTAATGGCTTGATTCGATTTTGTTTCTAGGATTTCAAATCTGTGTTTGTTTCGGGTTGTTTAAATTCAAATGTGGATTTGTTTCTTGATTCAGTTTTGTTGGTTTGTATTGTTGTAGTTGATGATGAATGGTGGTAGTGATTGGATGCGGTGGTTTATCGCTGTATTTCTTTTGAGATTAAAACAAAAGTAACAAAAAAAAAAAAAGTTTACTAATACAGTTGACAAAAAATGATTTGATATTGTGTTTGTAGATCCTGTTACCTATTACTTTAATATATAATTATTTATTATCAACTATATTTGTAACCAATTTTTTATAATACAATATCACATTATTTTTTACCACCACAATATAATAAGAAAAATAAATAACTCAAAATTTAGAGTGGTTCAATCCTACAGCTATGGGCCCCACGAACCAATCAACGATTATCCAATAATTCGATATTGCGTTTGTACTATACATATTCATAATTCAGCCGCCAAGCACAATTTCAATTTGGAGGGTTTAAGGTTCCATCATCACGTGATGATTATCCAATGATTACCTATTATTAATCATTACTCCCTCCGTCCCGGACCTTCGTGCTCACTTTGACTTTTCACGTAAATTAAGAAGAGAGTATTATATTGAAAGTGTTGTGAGTGTGAAAATAAAATAGGAGAGAGAATGAGTGGAGGGAATAGTAAATTATAATGGTGTTGTGAGTATTAAAATAATGTAGGAGAGAGAATGAGTGGAGTGAATAGTAAAGATTCCTTTCCATTTTAGGAAATGTGCACGTAGGTTTGGAACGCCCAAAATGGAAAGTGTGCACGTAGGTGTGGGACGGAGGGAGTATTCATGAACATATCAAAAGTGTTGAGTTGGGTCAAGAGAGTAAAGCCCAATCACAGACAGTCGTGGCCTCCACATTCTTAATGAGTCAGGCCCAATTACCATAAGGCCTAAGGCCCAGCAACAGGATCAGTCAACCTAAGCTCATTGTCCGACCTCCAAGGTCCCGACCTAGCTTGGTCCGACTTTATGATCCATGCTCAAATTCGGGTACGATCCAGCTCTACCCTCCAGTCAGGTCGACCTAACCTCAAATGGCGACATCAACCTAATAAGCAAGCGTCGACCTAACTGATGCAAATGCACGTGCTCCAAATCTTTTCATAATCGGTTCCCTTCAATTCAGGAGCCTATCCAGGACACGTTCCCATGACATGTAACTGTCCCATGAATCACGGAGCCCATGCAACCCCACCAAAAATAACCGCACTCATCAACTATAAATACTTCATCACTACCACGGTTATAAGGTAACTGCAATTTTGTTATCTGAATCATCTTTATTCAATACATTTTGCTCTCCAACTCAAATACTTACTCTCACGCCCGAGGGTCTAAGCCGGAGACACATCCGGCTAGTCGTGAATTCTGGTTTTCAGGTCAAGGAGCCAAGTGATCAGTCCTGCCACGTGGAAGAAGATTGATAAGCACATTTCCTGCGGCATCAGTTTGGTTCCATTGCCGGGAACCGTGCATAACTTGACCTCGAAGGTTTTATCAACCTGCAATCATGGTGACTTCAGAGGGACATGTATCTGAGGCCTCACTCGGGCATGAAGAAGGTAATAAACACGCAAATGCAAACACTGGAAACGTTAACTTGCCTCCTCCCCCTCCACTGCATCAACACGCTAGGGCAACGCGATCTAACAGCGTGGCTGATGGAAGGGGATTACCAGATGGGAGGAGAGATAAGCGGCCTATGGAGGGGCAAGGAGTTCCACCTCCTCCAAAGCGTCCAACTGGACAAATGAATGTTGAAAATAGGGCAGGTCCCTCATCCAACCCACTGAGCAGAAAAGAAATGCTGATGGAGCGAGCTCAGATTTTGGCCGAATTATTGGCAATGGAGGAGGCAGATAGAAGGTCAGAGAGGGTGGCTCCCTCTCAGGTTTCAAATAGGGAGCATGCTAGGAGTGCTCGCCCAAAGGAGACTGTAGGACAAAATGTTGATCAAAGGATGGTGGTGCGACCTCAATCGCCTATTCATGTCCCAAGTGACGATCTCAGGGCCAGTCTCAACAGAAACAGGGAGCAAGAAGCTCAGTCGGACCTGAGGACACAGCTAGAGGCCAATCGAAGCATGCATAGATCACCAGCCAGAACACAAAGGTCTCAATCCCACAGGGAAAGGAATGGGCGCAGGTCGCCTATGAGACAAGCAAGGCACAGGTCGCCACCCAGGAATGATAGGCGCAGGTCTCCATTAAGAGATGATAGGCGCAGGTCGCCAACTCAATCTGTAAGGTCACCTTCCCACAGAGATAGGAGGGACAGAGGAATAACTCCCCCTAGAAGTGAAAGACATAGAGCCAATTTTGGGAGAGAGAATCACCAGGAAGAGAAGTAAAGGTCGAATGATGTCTCCCATGCTAGGGACGACAGGCTAGATGCTAGGGAGTGGCTCCTTTGGAAGAAGAAATTCGAACAGTGGGAGGCTGACAAGAAGGAAGGTGCTGGAAAGAGCGAGCACAAGGATTTTGCTCTTCGACCCCTGACCAAGGAGTTGCTTGATTGTCGACCTCCCCCAGGTTTCAGATTGCCAACCTTGGAAAAATATTCAGGAGCAACCAATGCCAAAATCCATATACAACACCTGGAGGCCACCATGTGCTTTGTCTCCCATGAGGACGACATGATGTGCAAGGCACTCACGAGCACACTCACTGGGGCGGCCCTCACATGGTTTAATGGTTTGGCACCAGGGTGTATCTCAACCTGGTCTTATATGAGGACGAAGTTTCTGGAACGCTTCTCAACTGCTGGAGCTAGAAAGATGACAGTCACCGATCTAAACAACTTGGTACAAGGGAAAAATGAGAGCTCAATGAGCTACTACACCAAGTTTAAAGAGATGGTCGACAAGATTGAGGAGGATCTCACAGACATGGAGGTGATTAATTGCTTCAGGAGTGGAATTTCCTCGGCGGACATGGATTACGAGCTAACAGTTTGAACAGTCACTACTCGACAAGAGTTATTTGAAAAGGCCTACAACGTAGCGTTGGCCGAGGAGAGAAAAGAAAAGAAGAATGGGAAAGGCCCCAAGACTGAGGTCGCTGATGATAAGAAGGACTCAGCCAAGAACGGGGGAAACAACAAGAATGGTAAGAACAGGACCAGGGCGACAGAAAAGGTGCCTGAGGCTTTCACTCCCCTAACGGTGAGTCGAACTGAGATTATGAATGCGGTCGAGCTGGCCCCACCCGCCCAATGAACCCAGCAAATAAGTTCAGAAGGGACAACTCCAAGTACTGCGAGTACCACAAGGATACAGGCCATACCACAGAAGATTGCATGAGTTTGAAGCGTATAATCCAGATGATGGTCGAACAAGGTAGGCTCGACGCATATGTTAAAAGGCCTCAAGGCGGTGGAGGTGAGCGACCTGCAGGTGGACATCAAGAACCAAGGCAGCCTAGACTGAATCTGGGTTTTATTACTGAGCAAGCCAGCAACACAGCCATCAAGCATAAGATCTTTCAGCTCAACAAGCCCCACATGAGCCGCCAAGGAGCCACGTTAGAGATGAGGTGATCAGCTTTTATCCTCACGAGCTAGCAACTAATATGGCAGCTAGAGAGCAAGTTCTCGTCATCCCAGGACTCATTGACGGATGTAAGACGACCAGACTCTTAGTCGACACGGGGGCCTGCAAGGATATTCTGTTCTATAAGACATTCCAAGAGATGGGTCTCTCGAATGAGCAGCTTGAAAGGTACGATGGCAGATTAGAAGGCTTCACCAACCACAGGGTCGATGCCAAAGGACAGATTGAGCTGGATGTCGACCTAGGACAGCATCCCTACATGATCGTGTCTAAGGTAAAATTTATTGTCATAGATGTGAATAGTGATTATGCTGCTATTCTTGGTATTCCTGGCCAGGTCTCACTTGGAATGGTGGCCTCTATCCCCCATCAGCGAGTTAAATTCCCCACGCCAGCTGGAGTCGGCTGCGTGCAAGGCACAGCTAGAGCATACCTTGATCATGTACTTCGAGAAAGGAAGAAGAGGGAGCTAGAGATTGAGACTGCAGAGGGATACTTAAAGTTGTCTCAATCAGTCATTAAAACTACTCGACTATCTACAATCACCATTGTGGAAGAGTCGACCTATCGCTCACATGACGAGATCATGATTGAGTCGACACGTCACTCTGAAACCACCATGGTCGATCTGGATACAGTTATGGTCGACCAAGTCTCCATAGACAAGCTATTCCTCCAGATCGACAATAACTCGGGGGGCCACCACCAGTGAGACTGCAGACAAGCTAGATGAGATGATTGCTGAGGAAGCTCCCCACTTGGGAGCCAGAGAAAGACAAAGGGTTAGAGAGATCATCGTTGAAACCCTACAATTTAGAGATGGTCCAGAGTTAGAGGCTGTGGAAGAACTGGAATCAGTAATTACAAATCCTTCCTACCCCGAGCAGAAAATCCAGATTTGAAAGCAGCTGTCGCCTGAAGAAAGGATGGAGATTGTCGAGCTACTCAAAGAAAGCAATGACATATTTGCATGGCGAGTAGAAGATATTAGGGGGATCAAGGAGGAAGTCGCTGTTCATAGGCTGGGGGTCAACCCGACCATAAAGCCTAGGCCCCAGAAATTGAGAAGCTTCGCTCGTGACAAAGAGGAGGCCATACAAACTGAGGTACGAAAACTTTTGAGTGCAGGTATAATTAAGGAGGCCACTCATATAACCTGGCTAGCCAATGTGGTCATGGTGAAGAAGTCAAATGGCAAATGGAGAATGTGCGTCGACTTCACCACTTTCAATCTTGCCTGCCCAAAGGACAGCTATCCTCTTCCTAGAATCGACAAACTTGTTGATTCCATTGCTGGCCACTCTACCCTCAGATTCCTAGATGCCTATTCAGGCTACCATCAAATCAAGATGCATGAGGATGACATTATGAAGACGGCTTTCCAAGCAGCTGGAGGCATCTATTGCTACACTATGATGCCATTTGGGTTAAAGAATGCAGGAGCGACCTATCAACATATGGTCAACAAGGTCTTTGCTTCACAGATTGGCCGAAATATTGAGGCCTACGTCGACGATATGGTCATCAAAACAAAGACCGGATGTCATGTGGCCGACCTAAAGGAAACGTTCGCCAATTTGAGAGCAAACGACATGAAGCTTAATCCCAGCAAATGTGTATGTGGTGTAGCAGCGGGTAAATTTCTTGGATTTATGGTGTCACAATGAGGAATAGAGGCGAACCCAGAGAAGATCAAGGCTCTAGTCGACATGCAGGAGCCCACTAGTGTCAAAGAGATGCAGCGACTTAATGGAAGAGTTGCAGCCCTAGGTCGTTTCATATCTAAGTCAGCGGAAAGGTCTCTCCCCTTCTTCAAAGCTTTGAGGGGAACGAAAAAATTTGAGTGGATGGCCGAATGTCATTCGTCGTTCCAACAACTCAAGGACTACCTCGATACTCCACCTCTATTGAGTAGCCCGATCACTGGAGAGACTTTGTTCGTATATTTATCTGTGGGGCACAAAGCAGTTGCTGCAGTTCTGGTTCGAGAGGAGGAAGGGCTTCAAAAGCCCGTGTACTATGTTAGCAAGGCCCTATCAGATGTGGAGGGCAGATATTACATTGCTGAAAAGGTCGCCTATGCCTTAGTCGTAGCTTCAAGGAAGCTGCGAGCTTATTTCCTGGCTCATCCTATCGTGGTGCTCACAAATGAACCCCTGAGAAAAATCTTGCACAAGCCAGAAAGTTCAGGTCGCTTACTCAATTGGTCAATTACCCTCACGGAATTCGACATCGAGTATCGACCTCGAAAGGCGTTGAAGGCTCAAGCCTTAGCAGACTTCTTGGTCGAGCTTACGTTCACCAAGGAGGACAGCGAGGTGCGAGCTCAGAAAGAAAAAGCTAAGGGAAAGGAGCAAGAGTCCCAGCTCGTCACTTCTCTACCCAACGATTGTTGGAAAGTCTATTCAGATGGGTCAGCTACAAAGAATGTCAGTGGAGCGGGGATTGTTCTGATCGAGCCAGAGTCTGGGACAGTATATGAGGAGTCATTAAGGTTCAAGTTTGATGCCTCCAACAACCAGGCGGAGTATGAAGCCTTAGTAGCAGCCATCGAGTACGCAAAGTGCTTTGGAGCAACTAAAATCATGGCATACTGTGATTCCCAACTAATAGTCAACCAGGTTAGAGGCGAGTATGAGGTACTAAACTCCACCTTAGTCAAATACCATGACCTGGTGAGGGAACTGATGAAGGACTTAGAGTTTTGGGAAATCCAAAGGATTGGTCGAGAAGACAATGAGTTGGCCGATTTGCTCTCAAAACTGGCTACTTCAAACGAGCCACATGAAGAGCCCATCTCCTACCTCGAGAATCTAGCTTATGAGAGGGTTAAAATTCAGTGTGTGGAGGACACTTCAAGGAACTGGGTTTACAACAAGTGTTGGATCGAAGAAATGAAGGCGTACCTGGAAAGTGGCGAGCTCCCAGGAGACGAGAAGAAAGCTCGAGCTATTAAGAAAAAAGCTCCGAGATATGTTATCCAAGGAGGCATGCTATTCAGAAGATCATACACTAGACCACTGTTGAAGTGTATTCACCCTTAGGAGATCACCCAGTTAATGCATGAAGTGCACAGTGGAATTTGTGGTGGACACCCAGGGGCCAGGACTCTAGTCGACAAATTAATCACTTTGGGGTATTATTGGCCGCGCATGAGAGCTGACACTCATGACTTTGTACAGCAATGTGACCAATGTCAAAGGTTTTCCAACCTACCTCATATGCCCACAACGGAACAAACTCCAGTGATCGCTGCTTGGCCGTTTGATATGTGGGGAGTCGACTTAATTGGACCCTTCCCTCCCGCCCGGGGAAATTGCAAGTATGCGATCGTCGCCATTGATTATTTCACCAAGTGGGTCGAAGCTAAGCCACTAGCTTGTATCACAGAGGAGAACGCCATCAACTTCATACACGACTTCATTTGGTGTCGATTTGGGATCCCTCGAGCTATCGTTTCAGATAATGGGTTACAGTTCTCCAGAGCCTTCGAAGAAGAAATGAATAGAGTGGGGGTCAAGCATTGGCAATTCTCTGTTGCATATCCTCAAGGAAATGGACAAGCTGAAGCAGCGAATAAGCTAGTCCTATCCTCACTGAAGACAGGCCTGGTAGGTCGACGCAACAACTGGTTGGACGAACTCCCCCTTGCTCTTTGGGCAGTTCGCACAACCACTCGGGGGCCTACGGGGGAAACCCCATTCGCTCTAGCATACGGGTCAGAAGCCATGGATCCAGATGAGTTAAGGTTTCCTACAGCTAGAGTGACATTCTTTGATCAAGAGTAGAATGACACTAACAGATTGATCGACCTGGATTTAGTCGACGAAAAACGAGATATAGCTTACCTACGAATGGTCAACTACAAGCAGCGAACTAAGAGTTACCACGACAAGAAGGTGAAGACAAGATCATTCCAAGTAGGGGATCATGTGTTGAGAAAGATCGAGGCAACAAGAAGGAGAACCCAACAGAACAAACTATCTCCCAACCGGGAAGGTCCTTATATTGTTACTCGCATTATCAAAGAAGGAACCTACATGATAGCTCATCCAGATGGTGAGGAGTTGAAGCACCCATGGCACGCCACTCACCTCATCAAGTATTACTTCTAGTTCAACTCACTAGTTCGATTCAAAAGTTAATGAAATTTCCAAAGCCTGAATTTGTCAATAGTTCTAAGCTTCCAATTTGATGTAAGCATGTTCGTACTTCAATAAAAATCGCAGTTCTATTCAACCAACATTATGTTACGATAACTTTAACAAGATCTACTCTCAGTGAGCTTCATTTCAACGAGCTCGATTCTTAATCAGCTTCGTCCCTTTAACTAAGTCCGACTCTTAGTCGACTTCGTTTAGCAAGCTCGACTCTCAGTCAGCTTCGTTTCAACGAGCTCAATTCTTAATCAGCCTCGTCCCTTTAACTAAGTCCGACACTTAGTCGACTTCGTTCAACAAGCTCGACTTTCAGTCAGCATCGTTTCAACGAGCTCGATTCTTAATCAGCTCCGTTCCTTTAACTAAGTCCGACTCTTAGTCAATTTCGTTCAACAAGCTTGACTCCTAGTCAGTATCGTTCTAATTAGCTCGACCCTTAGTCAGCTTTGATCTCATAAACAGGTTCGACTTTCAGTCAATCTTGTTTGCAAAAATCTTTACAAGCTTTAGGTCGACTGAGATGTCAGAAATCAGTTCGACCCAAGTCTTGAAGCGACTTAATTGTCTTTTCCAATCTAGCTCGACACACTCGTGTTGGAATCAGAGGCATACACAAAACTACGAGGGGAAGTCAGCTACGATTAGAATATAGCTAAGTCTCCCAAAAAGGGCCAAGACTTAAGTTAATAAAAGTTACTAAGTATTAAGCCTCCCAAAAACTGGGCCAAGGCGTTCAGATAGTTTCAAAACAAAAAACAAAATATTGTTTGGGACTTGTCCGTTACAACCTCATTCAGATAAAATCAAGGGTCTTGGCCAGCGTCAACTTGATCGCTTATGTCAGCTCGATCCTCACCTTCTTGCTGCTGGGGGCCTATGGGTTTACCCGAATCATAAAAAACCTGTTGCTCCAGTTCATCATCTACCTCCATCTCCTCAGCATCCTCAATCTCCTGCAACACTGTGTCAAAGGTCCTTAGGGCTAAGGCTGGAGGTTCCCACGGCTCGCAACCATCTTCTTTGTCTTCTTGGGCAATGAAAGCCAAATCATTATCAGAGTAGGGCACGATCGAGTGACCGCCACGAGCAGCCGTGTCATATTGGGGAGCATAGGCCCAGCGAGCTAGTTGCTCCAAGGAGACATCAGAGTCTGGGTCGACTAAAGCTCGATGAGCCATGTGACGCTTGCCCAAATCCAAGAAGCCCTTTGCCTTATCAATAATGGTGTTATGGTATTCATCTCCATCTTTAAATTTCTCAACAGCATCCTCAGCGGCATCCTTGACAGCGGCTTGAAGGTCCTCCTTCCATTTAGCCCGAGCAGCATTATGTTTTTCATTAAGCTCAACCAAGAAAGAATACCTCTCTTTGAGGATCTGGGAAACGGTTGCTAGCTCCTTCTTAGTCTTCTCATGAGCCAGACGCTCAGCATCTCTCTCTTCAGTTATCTCCCCAAGCTTGCCCTCGACAGCTGTCAGGTCTTCCAAAGCCTTGTCCTTGTCTTTTATAGGTTGCAGCTTGACCATCTCCAGGGCATCATAGGAATTGTCAAGATCTTTGTACTTTTCCTTTAGCTCATCCAAGGCATGAGACTTCTTGGCATACTGGTCCATGGCAATTTTCTCTCTCTCAATGGAGGCCCTCCAAGAACTCTTAACTTGCTCCACCATGGTCAGATTCTGAAACCAAGAAAAATCATTGGATTATTAGTTCGTTAAAGACCCAGAAGCCAAACTGACGACCTCAAAGTATAAGCGACTAAACCTAGTTAGGGAGCAAAGACATACCTCGCTCTGCACTAAACCAGATCGAGCTAAAAATTCTTCAGGGGTGATCCCCTTATCAGCGAAGTGGGCAAGAAGGTCGACATCAATGTCCTTCCTAACCACGACCTGGACCAAGATCATCTCTGGGTAGCGCCGGCTCATGCTATTGACCCCAATGAGAGGGGGCACATCACTCAGCCTCCTCATTTGATCTTCGAGAGACTCTTGAATAGTAGGAGAAGAAGTAGGAGGAGGAGGTTGGCTTGAGGAGACCGACTTGCCCTTCTCAGACCTTGATCTTTTCTTCGTGCTCAAAGGACGGTCATCTTCATCTTCCAGCACATCATCATCAACATTTACCACAGGTATAGGGCTAGTCCCACCAGTCCCAGCGCCAGAGGTCGCTACATTAGTATCAGGAATTGGGTCGGAGCTCAAGCTTGGTCTAGTCGACATGTTGGATCCATTATCCCCTTCAGCTGTTCCCTGAGCTCGGCTGCTGCTCTCCAAGGGATCTTCTATCTCAACCTCCTCCATGGGAATCATCCCAGCATTATCTTTGGATAATAAGTTACTCCTCGCCACTGCTTCTCTCTCTCTCTATTGGCTCGAGCATTGGCTGCCTCGTGGGCTTTCTTAGCTTTCTTCCTATCAGACACGGCAATAATGCGACCCATATTCGCTTCTTGTTCTGGGGTCAAAACTGCAACAAGGCCAAGATAGAAAAAGGTTAGATCAACGAACAAAAGTTCTACGAGTTCAAGGTGCGAGATAATGGTATGTTGGCTAATTATTCTACATACGAGTAAAAGTTCTACATACGATCAAAAGTTCTATGTACGAGCAAGCTATGTACGAATTACCAATTCAACATACGAGCTAATAATGGGCGAGCTAACAAAATAAAAGCGGATGAACCCTTACCACCAACATGCTCCCCATTGTTCTTGCAATAA
Organism: Adenophora triphylla var. japonica; assembly: GCA_022495995.1. Lineage (NCBI taxonomy): Eukaryota > Viridiplantae > Streptophyta > Magnoliopsida > Asterales > Campanulaceae > Adenophora > Adenophora triphylla. Next base: position 124,811 of record JAFEMH010004541.1, on the reverse strand, counting down.
TCAGGCGTTCTCTGACAAAATTGGCATTTTTCCTCCAACCTGCCCAGGACGTGGGTGACCCAGTCGGGGTATATCTGACATCTCACTATGGGAACCAGGGGGTGCACTTCCCCATCACTTGCCTTCATCCCAGCTTGGATGTAATATTAATTAGTTGTCCCTAATGTTTCCCAACTGATGGGTCCCCTATTGGCCAATTGACAAAGTCTCCTGTACAACTCAAGGTGCCAAGGTGGCTCCCAGTAGTTCTCCTCTGCTATAACATCTGATTCATCATTGGGAAGAGGGAATTCCCACCCTAATCTGCTCTCCACTACAACTACATGTGAATTCCAACTACTCGCCTTACTGGGAAGATTGACAAACAGCTTGGGTGAATTGGGTTTTGAAGGAGTGCTAATTCCCCAATCTGCATGATCCAACTTCACTCCAAAAAATTCCCTAAAAACCTTCATACAGGGCTCATAGCCCAAAAACCTCCATACCATAGCAAAACACACAAGGACCCTACAAGTATTCGCCCCTAGCTGAAGAGGTAGAGCATCCATACATTCTAGAAACTCATTAATGAATGGGTCCAGTGGCAACCTCAATCTAGCTTTGAACTGACTGATGGAGAAAAATTCCTCTAGTAATAAAAACCGAGCAAGTGTACTCACTACCGGTGTAGCAGTATGCACGAGCAGGGGTCGAACCACAGAGACTCGTTGGTAAACAAATAAAATAAAAGCAGTGAATATAGTAACCACAGATTTTTGATTGAAAACAGAAAATTTAGAAAGCAAAAGATTAAAGCTAAGGAAGCAATCTAAAAGTAAAGAATTAATTCAGATCGACAACGGAGATTCACAGATTGGATTCACAATTACTTTCACTCTATGCTATTTTTATTGCTAAAAACATTAATCTCAATCTAGGATTCATTCACAACAGTAAGGATTGGGACGGTGTGGTGCCCGGATTGCAACCCTTTTAATTGTTATCAAGCTGTGTTTTCTATTACGGCCTCACAACAATCAAACAATTATTCAGCACTTTAGAATATAGGAATCTAAACCCTTTTGATTTCTATAACGGCCTCAATTAGATCTAATCTTCAAAACAGTGTTCAATTGTATCAATCCCCAATTTAATGGCGCAATCGATACCCAAATAATTAAAAGGCCAAAGTCATATTAACATGAAATTGAAACCTTAAAACTTTTAAAGATTAATACTTTGAAGAACTAGAAAGAGATCCAATTGGAAGAATTAAATCTATAGCATAAAGATTCAGTAATTGTTACCACCAATCCGCAAATCTAAACGATTTAGCTACTAAACGACATAATGAAACTAACAATAATCATAAAACAAAAGAACATCAAAACCTGAAGAATCCGAAATTGATGAACGAAGAATACTTCTAAGAAAAACTCAAAAACTAAAACCAAAAGCTATATAAAAGATGATAATGTCTCTAAAAAGTGTGCTGTTGAAGTATATATACTAGGGCAAAATCCATAGACAAAAACGTGAGAAAAGTCGAGAACGCCCTTCATTAGTTGCTGATAACTTCTGCTGAAAACGGGCTCAGCGCGGCCTCCCTAAAGATGTGCGCGCTCGCGCTGGATGGTAGAAAGTTTGGCTCTATTTTCTTCACTTGAGCGCGGCCGCCCTGAGGTTGAGCGCGACCGCTCTGGAGGCCAGTTCCTGGAGCTCGAATTTGTTTCACTATTTTCCTGCTCCGCTCCGCTCCAACTTGATTTCTTGCACTTTTTTTCTTGACAAAACTCACACTTAATCATCTCTTTACCCTGTACTCATAAAATACTCAACAACCACATTAAAACAACATAAAACCCGGGATTTTGAGCCTAAAATAGGTTCATAAACATGTAAAATGGGTGTGTAAAAACACATCCATCACTGACCATAAAAGAAAGCAACTCTGGTGACATCAGTAGTAAAGGTACTCCGAAACTTAGCCATAAAATCATTCTTGCTATATATAGTCACCCTAAATTATGTCCTATCTACCCCACAAAAGTCATAGACCATAGCATAACGGGACTCCATATTCTTCTTCCCTCGAATTGGCCTTTGAAGCATATAGCCCCTCTCATTCTTCCCTGGTACAACAGAGGACCCGAATGCATCCACTATCTAGGGGCTGGAAGAGGTTGAAGCTGTGGCTCCTCCTCTAGCTGCCATATCTGTACAATAAAAAGAGGAAGCAGGGGAGTCAGTCCTATGATCACATCCAGTCGACCTACCTAAGGGCGACCTAGACTCCCCTAGGAAACCCTTCCTATTCCTAAGGAAAGAAGGTTTACTAGCATCTCTAACGTAGAACAACGATATGTGGTCAAGCAATTCATGAAAGAGATGGAAAGAGACAACATTCGAATCGTCCATTACTAAATTGCCTACGTCTTCCCCTACTGGCATTCCTATTTCACTAAAATTCAGTCCCCACCTTGTCAAGATGGAGGAACACTCATTCAAGGACATCTCTCGCCACACTCCGTTCATATGCTTATATACTCGATGATTAATGGTGCAATATCCATACCAGGCCCCTGGTTCGCTACTAAATGTTCTAGCCATGGCAAAATCAAAAATAGAGCGACAATCGAAGCCCTAAAATAAGAAAGAGAGCAGAATACCTTAGTTGATGACGGAATACGAAGCTGTTGAAGAAGACGAAGGCCAAATTTAAAGCGTTTGCTTCCTTGCTGTCCTCGCCGGAGCTTATCAGAGTTCAGAGACGGTAAAAATTCGAAGTGAAGAAGGATTCTGTTATTTATATTTTCCAAAATTGGAAAGGAAAAAGGAAAATTCAAAAATTAATTTCCTAATTAATTGGGGAAAACAGTTCCCAAGGCGGTTTATCAAACGTCAAAATAATAATCATTGCAAAATACGGCGCTCCTTCAGATCTGACCTTTCATCGTCAACGTCCAGGATTGCGCCACGTCATCTTTGGTCGACTAAACTTCAGAACGAGTAGCGATCTACGAGTCACAACAATCTTCATCAAAATTTCCTTAACTTCCTAGTCGACAAAGTCAACTCGAAAGTTGGGGGCCACTGAACATACCAAAAGTGTCGAGTTGGGCCAAGCGAGTAAAGCCCAATCACAGGCAGCCGTGGCCTCCACATTCTTAATGAGTCTGGCCCAATTACCATAAGGCCCAAGGCCCAGCAACAGGATCAGTCAACCTAAGCTCATTGTTCGACCTCCAAGGTCCCGACCTAGCTTGGTCCGATTCTATGATCCATGCTCAAATTCGGGTACGATCCAGCTCTACCCTCCAGTCAGGTCGACCTAACCTCAAATGGCGACCTCGACCTAATAAGCAAGCATCGACCTAACTGATGCAGATGCACGTGCTCCAAATCTTTCCATAACCGGTTCCCTACAATTCAGGAGCCTATCCAGGACACGTTCCCATGACATGTAACTGTCCCATGAATCACGGAGCCCATGCATCCCCACCAAAAATAACCGCACTCATCAACTATAAATACTTCATCACTACCACGGTTATAAGGTAACTGCAATTTTGTTATCTGAATCATCTTTATTCAATACATTTTGCTCTCCAACTCAAATACTTACTCTCACGCCCGAGGGTCTAAGCCGGAGACACATCCGACTAGTCGTGGGTTCTGGTTTTCAGGTCAAGGAGCCAAGTGATCAGTCCTGCCACGTGGAAGAAGATTGATAAGCACATTTCCTGCGGAATCAATCCAATTATCATGTTATCATTATACCGATCATGTAATAATTGTTTAATCATATACTCCCTCCGTCCCGACCTAAATGTCTCAAAATGGGTTCGGCACGAGAATTAAGGAATAAATATATATAATGTAAAAAGTGTATAGTGAAATAAATATTGTGAGTATGAAAGTGATGTAGGAAAGAGAAAGTGGGATAGGAAATAGTTAGTGGATATTTATTGTGAGTATGACAAGTGGGTCCCACAAATAAAAAAATAATAAAAAACTTTCCTTTTTTGGGTTGAGACATTTTAAATGGGACGCCCAAAAAGGAAAGTAAAGACATTTGGGCCGGGACGGAGGGAGTACCAACTTTGATAACCATTGGTAATCATTGCTTGATCATTTGGTATTTTTTTAAAAAAAAGTCAGCCCAGACTCATAAATCAGATTGTTCTTTTCTTGATCCTTGCAAATTATAAAACAAATAGATGAACAAAATGCCCGATTTGAGATTTAAAGGAAAACCCAAGCTGATAAAATGATGGCCATGGCTGAAGAAATTCGTGCAATGAAACTTGAAATGGCTAATAAAGATAATGCCTCCTGCGAAGACAAGGTATTTTATATCAAGAAGACTAAGAAGAGTAGGAAGTCTAGAAAGAACTACAAGTTAAGTTCTTTCTCCTCCTGCTCTGATGACGAGGAACGTGGTTCCAAGAAAGAAGGTATCAGTGAAACCAAGAAAGCCAATGAACCTATAACCACGTACATGCTAGAGAAGACGCTCCCCTACCTTGACACGACCAAAGGGTCAATGACTTCAATTTATTTGGTTACATTCCAATAGTTTATCTCCAAGCTCCCTCCCGAGTACAAGATACCCGATGCTTCCAAGTTCAATAGTAGCACTTATCCTCAAGCTCACATTGAGGCTTATTCTTGGGCTATGCTCCCAATGGGTGTTGATGACCACATTTTAGCCTAATGTTTTCCTCAAAATTTGAAGGGCGCTACAAAAGATTAGTACATGTCACTCCCCTTACCAACTAGGCTTGATTGTTCACTTGCATGTAGAACTTTTTAGAAGCAGTTTGAAGCAACCCCACTTATCGCCCTACTAGAAGAGATCTAAAGAAAAATAAGCAATACCCCAATGAAAGCTTCGTCGACTTTACACTACAAGAAAAACAGGTTTTAGCGACGGAAAAATCCGTCACTAAAAGCCAAAAATACGTCGCTAAAGGCATTTAGCGATGGATTAGCGACGGAAATTTTCCGTCGTTAAAACCCTTGTCGCTAAATTACAACGACAGATTTTTGAGCTGTCGTTAAATTAACGATGGATTATTCCGTCGTTAAAGTCAAAAAAATCCGTCCCTAATGTTGAGAAAGGGACGACAAATTTTGATTGTATTAGCGACAGATTTAACGACGGAAATTTCCGTCGCTAAAATTTATTACATATTTTCACATTTTTATTAATTTTTTTAAAATTTCTTTTTTCAATTTTTTTTTGATATACCAAATTACCGACGGATATTTTCGTCGCTAATTTGATATTTTTTATTAAAAAAAATTATATATATATATATATATATATATATATATATATATATATATATATATATATATATATATATATATATATATATGTAAAATTTTTAAATCATTCCCTTAAGTTCTATTATTATCAAATCAGTCCCTTAAGTTCTATTATTGTCAAATCAGTCCCTTAAGTTCTATTATTGTCAAATCAGTCCCTTTAGTTCTATTATTGTCAAATCAGTCCCTTAAACTTCCCTTATACCACAACCACCATCAACCACCATCAACCACCACCAACCACCGTCTCAATCACCGGCGCCACCATCCCTCTACCATCACCACCATCACTAACAACACCACCAAAAAACCAAACCCATCAATTCTAAACAAAAATCATTTTCCATCCATGGAAATGAGCCCTAACAGCAATGTCCATGTCCTCCACAGTGGTCCTCTCCAACCACCCACCCGACTCTTCCAATGCCTTAATCCTCCACACACCAGCAGTCCCATTGAACCCGAAGAAATTTAGGAAAATTCCATTTACTTGCTGCTCGACTTCAAAATGAAATGCTAAGTTAATGTTCTGCAATCTCGTTAGCAGATTTTCATCCTTGTTCACAAAATACCACCTTGCTTGAACCAATGCAAGTTCCTCATTATCCTACAATGAAAATATAAAACAAATTAAGCCAAATACACCATTTTTCAAATATGATAGCGAGCTTAATGAACCATACAATTCACAATTTCATAAGCATAAAAAGATGAGGTTTTGTGAGATCAAGACATGAAAAAGCAGTGGAAAGCAGGATAGGGAAGAGTTAAATGAACAAGCACCTTGAAATGAGGAACTGTCTTTTTGAGAAAATCAGGAGTGGGCTGAAAATTGGCATCGAAAATGGCAACAAATTCATAATCTTTAACATAACTGCAGTTCATTGTAGACTTGAGATTGCCAGCTTTATAACCATCTCTAATAACTCTGTGCCTATATACAATATTGGCACCCTCCTTCTACCACTTATGAACTTCCTCTTTGATCATCAACTGAGCCGTAACATCATCTGAATCATCAAGCACTTGAACTAGAATTCTCAGATCTGTGGCGAAGACGGCATTGGGGAGGGCGTGAGGGTAGGTGGAGAAGCGGTACATTCGAGAAAGTGGCGATGGGGCGGAGCCATCGTTGCCGTTGTCGTCACCGGAGACGATGAAGGGTAGTGGCGTGGGTTGGGGAAAGAAAAGATGAGGAAGGAAGCCATGGATTATTCGAGGGGGAGAGTCGAATTGAGGGGGAAAGGGAGGGGTGGGATTCCGGTGGGTCTGTGGAGACGGAGAAAGAGAAATTGAGGAGGAGTGGGTTGGACTTGGGAAAATGAAGAGAGGATTTGGTTTTGTTTTGTGAAAGGATTGAAAATGTGTAAGTAAGGAATTTGGACCATTGATTTAATATGAATGGACGGTTGAGATGGTGATCCAAGTGAAATAGTTTGTTAAAATGTGAGCCATTGGATTCAACTTAAATGTGTTATTATAAATGGCTAAGATGGAGATTCATGTGAAAGACAATGACTTAATAATAAATGATAATAATGATACTTAGTTTTTTTTTTTTTGAAAAAATATTTAATTCATTTAAAATCTAATAAAATTATTTAATAATAATTATATAAACAGTAATAATATTAATAATAGTACTATACTCTATACCCTATACCCTATACCATATATCATATACTCTATACCCTATACCCTATACCCTATATTTACATGCTTTTATTTGATATACCATAAAATATTTACATGCTTTTATTTGATTTACCCAAAATTTTAGTTAAAGTAGTATGTCTAATATCAAATTTTTTAAATAATTTTTTTAAAATAATTTTTTTGAAAAAAACTTTCTTACTAAAAAAAGTCTAAAACATTTATCTCTAATAAATTTTTTTTTTAAAAAAATACTCATAGTGAAGGATATTGTCTGTCCCTCATTTATTTAGTTAATTTCTAACTTATTTTATATAATTTTTTTTAAAAACTTCCTTACCGAAAAAAGTCTAAAATATTTATCTCAATTCAAAAATAAATTAAAAAAAATAATTATTATAAATTTAAAATATTAATAATACTTATTAATATACTCTCATACCCTTAAACCTCATATATCCTAAACCCTAAATCTCATATATCCTATACCCTATACCCTATATCCTATATCCTATACTCTATACCATATATACTATACCCTATACTCTAGAATTTTTTCTCAAATAATACCTTTTTACTTTTTTATTTACCAAAGTGACTTACTGTTCAAAGTTTTGCCCAAAATGTCCCAATTTTTTTAAACTCGCTACACCGTGTAGCGATTTTAAAATTTTCCGTTTAAAATCGCTACACGGTGTAGCGATTTTAAATTTGTTAAAATTTATTTTAATATTTATGATATTTATGATATTTAAAAGAAAAAAAAAACAAAATTTGAAATCGCTACACGAAGTAGCGATTTCAACTTTAAACCAAGCCAAAGTCCTTACACACACGTCCAACCAAAACAAACCGTAACGATTGCTTGTCCCACTTTAAATTACAAAATAATAATATAAAAATTAAATAGAAATATTATTTTTTCCATCTCAAATAAATATTTTAAAAAATGTACTTCTATAAATTTTTAAAATTATACTCTTCATTTGCCTCAAAAAATTAATATTATATTTTGAGACGAAGGCACTAACATTACAAACATTAATTTTAAAGGCGAATGAAGTAGTATTAATTTTTAAAATATTCATTGGGATGAAGGAAGTAATGCTCATTTTTTTGGGATAAAAAATGTAGTATTATTTTTTGGTTATTCATTTTGAGTCGAAAGTAATATTTATTTTTGAAACGAAGAATATAATTTTTTATAGAAGTACATTTTTTAAAATATTTATTTGATATGGAAAAAATAATATTTCTAGTTAATTTTTTTTATTAATATATAATTTTTATATTATTATTTTGTAATTTAAAGTGGGACGGAACGAAGTACATTCTTTAGTTTGTTTTGGTTGGACGTGTGTGTACAGACTTTGCTTGGTTTTAATTTGAAATCGCTACTTCGTGTAGCGATTTCAAATTTTGTTTTTTTTTTAAATATCATAAATATTAAAATAAATTTTAACAAATTTAAAATCGCTACACCGTGTAGCGATTTTAAACGGAAAATTTTAAAATCGCTACACAGTGTAGCGAGTTTAAAAAAAGTGGGACATTTTGGGCAAAACTTTGAACAGTAAGTCATTTTGGTAAATAAAAAAGTAAAAAGGTATTATTTGAACAGTAAACCCTAAACCTCATATACCCTAAATCATAAATCTCATATACCCTATACCCTATACTCTATACTCTATACCCTATATACTATACTCTATACCCTATACCCTATACCATATATCCTATACCCTATACCCTATACCATATATCCTATATCCTATACCCTATACCCTATATACTATATCATATACCCTATCTCCTATACCTTACCCTATACTCTATACCCTATATACTATACCCTATACCCTATACCCTATACCTTATACCCTATACCCTATATCCTATACTCTTTACCCTATACCCTATATCATATACCTTATACCCTATACCATATACTCTATACCCTATATACTATTTTAGTATATAGGGTATAGAATTTTATTTATAAATGTATAGTTTTTTTTTATTTTTTATGAATATAAATAAATATTTTGGAAATTTTTTAGTATTGAAGTTTTTTTTTCATAAAGTTATATAAAAAAATTTAGAAAAAAATAAATAAATTAAAGTATAATAAAGAAATCAGGGACGGGTAAAATTCTTTAATTTTTATTTATAAATGTATAGTTTTTTTTTAATTTTTTATGAATATAAATAAATATTTCGGACACTTTTTAGTATTGAAGTTTTTTTTTTCAAAAAGTTATATAAAAAAAGTTAGAAAAAAAATAAACAAATGAAAGTATAATAAAGAAATCAAGGACGGGTAAAATTCTATAATTTTTATTTATAAATGTATAGTTTTTTTTTTTTATGAATATAAATAAATATTTTGGACATTTTTTAGTATTTAAGTTTCTTTCAAAATGTTATATAAAAAAAATTAGAAAAAAAAAATAAACAAATGAAAGTATAATAAAGAATTAAGGGACGGGTAAAATTCTTCAATTTTTATTTATAAATGTATAGTTTTTTTTTATTTTTTATGAATATAAATAAATATTTTGGACATTTTTAGTATTGAAGTTTTTTTCAAAAAGTTATATAAAAAAAGTTAGAAAAAAATAAACAAATGAAAATATAATAAAGAAATCAGGGACGGGTAAAATTCTTTAATTTTTATTTATAAATGTATATTTTTTTATTTTTTATGAATATAAATAAATATTTTGGACATTTTTTAGCATTGAAGTTTTTTTCAAAAATTTATATAAAAAAAGTTAGAAAAAAAATAAACAAATGAAAGTATAATAAAGAAATCAGGGACGGGTAAATTTTTTTAATTTTTATTGATAAATGTATAGTTTTTTAATTTTTTATGAATATAAATAAATATTTTGGACACTTTTTAGTATTGAAATTATTTCAAAAAGTTATATAAAAAAAGTTATAAAAAAAATAAACAAATGAAAATATAATAAAGAAATCAGGGACGGGTAAAATTCTTTAATTTTTATTTATAAATTTATAGTTTTTTTTTATTTTTTATGAATATAGATAAATATTTTGGACATTTTTTATTATTGAATTTTTTTTCAAAAAGTTATATAAAAAGTTAGAAAAAAAATAAACAAATGAAAGTATAATAAAGAAATCAGAGACGGGTAAAATTCTTTAATTTTTATTTATAAATGTATAGTTTTTTTTTGTTTTTTATGAATATAAATAAATATTTTGGACACTTTTTAGCATTGAGGTTTGTTTCAAAAAGTTATATAAAAAAGTTAGAAAAAAAATAAACAAATGAAAGTATAATAAATAAATCAGGGACGGGTAAAATTCTTTAATTTTTATTTATAAATGTATAGTTTTTTTTATTTTTTATGAATATAAATAAATATTTTGGAAATTTTTTAGTATTGAAGTTTTTTTCAAAAAGTTATATAAAAAAATTTAGAAAAAAATAAACAAATGAAAATATAATAAAGAAATCAGGGACGGGTAAAATACTTTAATTTTTATTTATAAATGTATAGTTATTTATTTTTTATAAATATAAATAAATATTTTGGACATTTTTTAGCATTGAAGTTTTTTTTCAAAAATTTATATAAAAAAAAAGTTAGAAAAAAATAAACAATTGAAAGTATAATAAAGAAATCAGGGACGGGTAAAATTTTTTAATTTTTATTGATAAATGTATAGTTTTTTTAATTTTTTATGAATATAAATAAATATTTTGGACACTTTTTAGTATTGAAATTATTTCAAAAACCTATATAAAAAAAGTTAGAAAAAAATAAACAAATGAAAATATAATAAATAAATCATGGACGGGTAAAATTCTTTAATTTTCATTTATAAATTTACAGTTTTTTTTTATTTTTTATGAATATAAATAAATATTTGGACATTTTTTAGTATGGAATTTTTTTTTCAAAAAGTTATATAAAAAAAGTTAGAAAAAAATAAACAAATGAAAGTATAATAAAGAAATCAGAGACGGGTAAAATTCTTTAATTTTTACTTATAAATGTATAGTTTTTTTTTATTTTTTATGAATATAAATAAATATTTTGGACAATTTTTAGTATTGAAGTTTTTTTTCAAAAAGTTATATAAAAAAAGTTAGAAAAAAATAAAAAATGAAAGTATAATAAATAAATCAGGGACGGGTAAAATTCTTTTATTTTTATTTATAAATGTATAGTTTTTTTTTATTTTTTATGAATATAAATAAATATTTTGGACAATTTTAGTATTGAAGTTTTTTCAAAAAGTTATATAAAAAAAGTTAGAAAAAAACTAAACAAATGAAAGTATAATAAAGAAATCAGGGACGGGTAAAATTCTTTAATTTTTATTTATAAATGTATAGTTTTTTTTTTTTTTATAAATAAAAATAAATATTTTGGACAATTTTAGTATTGAATTTTTTTTTTCAAAAAGTTACATAAAAATGTTAGAAAAAAAATTAATTTTTTTAAAAATAAACAATTTCCGTCGCTAAATTCGTCGCTAAATCCGTATGTAATTTATTTTTGTAAAATCCGTCGGTAAATCCGTCGGTATTTTAAAAGAAAAATATTTTTTATTTTTTATTATTTAGCGACAGAATATATCCGTCGGTAATTTATTTTTGTTAAATCCGTCGCTAATTTTAAAAAGAAAAAATATTTATTTATTTTTTATTTATTTAGCGACAGAAAAAATCCGTCGTTAAAAAATTTTGTAATCCGTCGTTATTCCGTCGCTAAATCTGTCGCTAAAATGGGCGTACTTTTTTGGCGCCACTATTTCGACGGGTTAGTGACAGATTCATGTATGTCGCTAAAATTCGTCGCTAATCCGTCGCTAAATCCGTCGGTAGTTGATTTTTTCGTTTTATTTTGCTTTCGTCGTTATTCCGTCGCTAATAGCGACAGAATTTGGTCCGTCGCTAATTTCCGTCGCTATTTGGCAGTTTTCTTGTAGTGTTACTAGACGTCGGAGAAGCAAGCTTACATTTATTGTTGAAAGACCAAACCTTGAATAGAAAATTCACATCTTTCTGCAATGCATTCGTGAAGAATTTCGAGACAAGTTGTGTGGTAACAACTTTCCAAACTTCACCGAACTCAACAAATCCGACATTAGAGTTGATGACATGATCCGTCTTATGGAGAATTTAGAAAAGGGGTCGAATAATTGCGTCAATGCCATTTAGTCAACGGGAAAGGAAAATCATCCAACAAAGGAGAGTATCGGTCGTACCTATCATGACTTTGGTGGAACCACTCTAAAAGAAATGCTCGATGATTTAGTAGGCCATGGAAACTTAAAGCCAATGGAAGGATATCATCCAAAGAATATGAGAGAAAAGATTGGGACCACGACAAATTCTGTGATTATCATCAATTCAGTGGTCATGACACCAACAATTGCTACAATTTAAGGAATGTCATCCAAGACTTGTACGGTAAAATCAACTGAAGTATCACCATCGGCTACAACTATATCCTCTCATTTCTTATTTGAAATTGATTAGGTTTATTTTCATAAGTATGAAGTCAAAAAGATTTCTGTCTTTCTGGTCCTTCTCCCTCCTTCTAGTTTGTGTCTTCTGAATTTTCTCATTAAATGAAAGTTATTTCTTATTCCTATACACTTTCCTGAAAGTTCTTCTACCTCATGAATATCTTTAACTTCATACAATTTCATAATGGACCTACAAACCTTAAATGTCAAATCACAAATTTAAATCTTTGCAAAAAATGATAGTTATATCTAAACGAGTTTGAGAATGAAAGTTATCATTAGAAGGCTTAGGGGTTCAACATCATCACACGTCATTACTCCTGCTGAAAGTTGAGGATCAACAAATGAAGAAAGTCAAAGGCGTTGCTGTCAAAATAAATCACAAGAAGAGTGGAGCTACTTAATTCAAAGCTTTGAGAGTAAAAAAATAAATAAAATACTTGCTATGTCGAAACTCCTCAAATCGGCCTAGGCAAAAATTAGAGCCCACAATAAAAAAAAATATCAAGCTTTTATCTCGCCACAAAAAGGAAGAAACTTCGACAAGTTGTAAAGAAGGCAAAGAGGATCTCTCAACGTCATCTCATCTTACAAAGAAGCTCGAATGACAATGCAAACGAATGAGACTTTCAACATCATCTGCTCTTACAATAAAGCTTAACGGTGATGCAAACGAAGAATATCTTTTCTAGATCCTTGCTCCATGTAGCGTTCTTCATTGTGTCTAAGGGATTACTCTTCTCATTCACTCTCTTAAAATCCAAGCATCAAGGCTAGGGGCTTTCTATCATTTCCCTCCCTAGCTAACATTCTCTTCAAAGTCATACGGAATCTACAAACAAATCTACACTAGGGGCTATTATCTCCGCTTTCTAGAATCATATGCAAAGTGCCAGAAATATCATTCCAAAGAGTCAATGCTTGAATCACATTACCCAAAGTCAAGTTAACCTCTCATAACTCCTTCACTTACACAAAATGTCTCATAAACTCCGTCTCTTCTGAAACAAAATCGGAATATCATTCATCACTCCCCAGAATTAAAATACTTTTCTCTCTAAATCTTTTTCAAGTTCACATACTCTTAGAAAAATGAAAATAAGGCGCAAAAGAGAAGCCCGCTGGATTGAAAACCTGAAATGGCGGTCTAGAAAAAAAAAGGTGCGTGATGGATGTGGTTTCACCCATCCAAAGGATATAATTCCAAACCTATTTTCTGCTCAAAACCTTGAAAATTTAATGTATTTGTTAGTGTTTTGAAAGCACAGGGGCTGAAGTACAATTAGGCAGAATATGGAGGAGTTAAGCTATGTTTTGAAAGTTCAGGGTGCAAAGTGCAAAAGAGGGGAAAAGCATGGACCAAAGCTGAAAAGAGGGAGAGCGACCGCCCCAAGATTGGGAGCGGCTACACAAATTGTCAAGCAAAATAAGGCGATCGCGCACCAAGTAATAGAGTGACCGCTCCAAGGGAATTGTGTCGAAAACTGCAAGGGATTTTGTGACGAATTTGGTGTTGAATCCGAATTTGACTAAGACTTGACCAATTTTGGCTGCAAATTAGGAATCCCTCTTCCCTCCTACTATAAAAAGGACACCTAGACTAGGTTTTTGGATCTCTTCTTACCTCATATAATCTCTTCTTATCTCTTATCATCTTTTACATAGTTTAATAGATAATTTAGGTTTTTACTAGTTCGAATACAAGATTGAAGGTGTTTATTATTTGATTTTAATGACACTTCACAGCTAAACTATTTGATTCATGGATTGGGTAAGTAACAATTTAATCTTTGTACTATTGTTTAATTCTTCCTATCTCTTTCTCATTCTTGTTCTTCTCAACATTCTTCAAAATTATTCTTAGGTTTCAATTGTATGTTAAGATACTTTTGACCTTACAATCTATTTGGGTATAAGCCATTGCATTCACATAGATTGTTTATACAATTGACCATTGTTGAGAAGATTATATTTATTTGATGACTTCACGAAAATCAATGAATCTAGGTTTTAATGTTATGATTTAAAATTGAATCTCTTGAATGTTTGTATCGAATTCACGGAATATATAAACAAGATAGAGATATTAGAGTTTTAATGTTATAATCGACTTCACATAATATATTAACATTTTAACTTTAGGTTTTTGTGAACGAACCCTTGATGATATTGAATTTATTTTACATGATTTAAATGGCATAAAGAGACAATTGTTATGATCCTCAATTCATGAATCTTTGTTTCCTTGCTATTTTTACTTGTTTTATTTCTTGCTTTATCAGATTAAATAAACCTACAAATCAAAAACTCCTTGGTTACTTTTATACACTAATAAAATATACTTGTTTCAATTTAGTCCCTTTGGTTTCGATCCTTACAAGTAATCATATTACTACGTCGATAAACTAGTACACTTGATAGATAATTATAATTAGAGGGAGATTTCCTCCATCGGTGCGTCACAATATAAAATCGAAGAAAAAGGGAGAACATCCTTCGAACTTCTTCAAATGGCCTCACTATCCCTATCACAAAGTCATCTACAACATAAAACACTACTAGAAAGACTGTGTTTACTCACAAAAATTACCGACTGAATTATTTCGTCAGTAATACTCACGTACATTTAAAGTTTACCCACGGAAATTTGACGTTGTTTTTATAAAAAAATAAATATATTTATCCACGAAATTTTCCGTCAATAACTAGCATAATTACCCACGTAAATATTTATGTGGGTAATAGTCACAGACCATTTAAAGTTTACTGACGTAAATCTGTCTGTGGGTAATATCGACGGACATTTCCATGGGTAACGAGTTTATATAAATATCCCCTTCCGGCCCAAATTTTTATTACGATTTATTTTATCTTTCTCTCGCCTTAATTTCTAACGTTGTCGCTGTGAAAAGGAGGTCCTAACGCCTCCCTCTCCTCCGGCGATACTCCTTCTCCTTCGGCGAACGAGGCTTACCGACCACCACCAACGTACTACAAAGCCCCTATTCTTTTGCCAAAGGTAAGTCAAATTTCCCCTCCCCCAAATTACTGCTTGCTCTGAATTAAGTCAAATTTCCCCCTCCATTGTGCTTGAATCAATTCATTAAATGAGTTTCCTTGAAATAGTTGAGCATTAGGGTCTAGATTCTCAAAAATAACTATATATTATGCCCTAATTATGAGGCCAATTTTGAACCTATAACTTAATTTCTCCTTGAATTATTGTTCGTGGTCAATCCTTAATTTACAAAACATAACAGTTCAGCAATTTGTTGAACCAAACTTGAAGCCAGTTTGATATATCTGATTAGGCTCAGATAAACTTCATCTTTGAACGGATTCCATAGAAAACAATATTTGTGAATTTTCAAATGCTTCTCAAGGTTCATGACTTCAACTGGAAAATCTTTTGTATTACATGGGTCAATATTATGTTGACCCTTTCTAAATTGGAAGAATTTGTGCAGTGTAAATTGATCTCTCGGAACATTAGTACAAAAAGCGATATCTGACCTTGGGATCGACTAATTGAACCTTGACATGATATCTAATTGTATTGCCATTATACATTCTTGAAACATTTATTTATACTTGATAACATCGTCTACTGACAGGTCAGTGACCGCTAAAAATAGAAAAAGCTCTTTCCCGAGTACCGGGCTGTTGAGGAGAGGGGGATGCACGAGTTACTTCTTGACTTCTTAAAAAGCAAGATCGCATTCCTTATTTCATGCGAACTCGTTGACCTTCTTCCCCCATTTAAGAGTTTTGAACAAAGGGAGGCATTTCTCTACAGACTGCGATATAAAGCGTCCGAGTGCGGTGATGCGCCCATTTAGCTTTTGCTTATGTATAAAATTGCTTGGATTTTTTCTGGGTTTGCCTCTATTCCGCGCTGATTGACCATGAATCATAGAAAATTGCCCGCTTTTACCCCAAAGGTATATTTGAGGGGATTCATCTTTATGTTGTTGCGGATCAAGTTGGAGAATGTTTCTGCCACGTTGAGTTCGTGGGAATTATCCTTTGTTTTTATGACCATGTAATCTATGCAGGCCTCAATATTTTTGTCTAGTGGGTCTTTAAAAACGATGTTGACCATTCTTTGGTAGCTGGCTCCTCCGTTTTTCAGCTCAAAAGGCATCATTGTGTAACATTATGTTTTGCCCGCGTTGATAAAAGCCACGGAGCAAAATCTTCAGGAGACATTTTGATCTGGTGGTAACCAGAGTATGCATCTATAAAGCTTAAAACTCTGTGCCCGGCTATAAAGTCTACCAAGCGGTCAATTCGAGTAAAAGGGAAACAATCATTGGGGCTAGCTTTGTTAAAATCTGTGAAGTCACCACACATCCTCCATTTTCCATTGGATTTTTTCACCATAACAACATTGGCCAGCCAATTAGAATATGATTTTTTTCAATTATCCCTGCCTTAATTAGATTTTCAACCTCTTCCTTGATCGCGATCTTCTTCTCCAGGTAAAAGTATCTTGATTTTTTATGGATACGTTTGAAGGTGGAGATATCATTGAGTTTATGGACAATCACATCCTCACTGATACCTTGCATGTCCTCCACTTTTCATGCGAACACATCACAATTTTTTCTGAGTAATTCGATTAAGAATTTTCTTTACTCGGGATGAATTTCCTTGCTGATCTTAACTTTTTTCTTGGGATATTGGATATTAATTACCACCTTCTCGAGCTCATCGTAGATCGCTAATTTCGCAATTGTGGAGGGAGTCAATAATGATCGGTGGTGTGGTGGAGCTTCCTCCAGGGAGAGCGGACATGGAATAAATGATTTCTCGGTCTATGTCTCCCAAGATTCCCCTATCAACATAGCCTCCAGTAACCAGAGCTATTATCTTCATCTTTCTGTTATTTTTGAGCTCTATTTTGGTGGAATTGAAGGAGAGCATACCCACGAACTCGGGTAGCGGGTATTTATCTTTGCCTTTGCTCCGATTTGATTCCTCATCCAATTGCGAGCAGGAGGCTTGACTTTTCTTCTTCCTCTTCTCCTCCAATGTTCGAAGAAACCTCTCGGGCTAGTTTTTGATGAACGCGATTCCACCTGGAGTATTGAATTTTATCATTTGATGGGGAACAGATGCTATGATTCCTAATGCGGCCTGGGCAGTGATACCGAATATGGCGTTGTATTGGGATTGCAGATCTATCACCATGAAGGTGACTTTGGCAGATTTTTGTTGGGGTTTTTCGCCTACGGTCACCTCAAAGTCTATCGTTCCCTTTACGCGTACAATATGGTTAGTGAATTTATCAAGTATACCGGTATAGGGAGTAAGGTGGGTTTTGGATAATTTCATTTCCACCAACGTATGGTAATAGAGAATGTCTCTGGCCGCGAAGGTGTCAGTGAGGACTCTGTTGATATTTGCCCGCGAAATCTTCATTCTAACGGTTAGAGGCTTGGGGGAATGGAATAGAGTGGAGGCCAGCTCGATTCGATTGAATTATATATCTTGTTTTTTTCTGAAGCCAAGGGAGGAATCAAGAAAACCTTTTCTAACGTCTTGATATGATGGGAGAGTTACTTGTTGTAGGGAGCCTTTATTCCAATAAAATTAATGTCATAGGTCCCTTGCTCATCCTCATCATTATTCTCTCTCTCTCTCTCTCTCTCTCTCTCTCTCTCTCTTTTCTTTCTAAGCCAGGTTGGGTTCGCACTCTACTGGTGTTAGTATTGTTGTTGCTATTATCACCCTTTACCCATTTGGCCAGCTCGCCATTATTGATTCTTTGCTGAATAATCCTTTTCAGCTGGAAGCAATCCTCAGTGTTGTGACCGTGACCGTTGTGGTAGTCAAAAAACTTAGTCCTGCTCCTCTCACAGGGCCTTCGGCCCATTGGGGGAGGAGGATGAGCATTCATGGCTTTTAGAATTGCTGCTCGCGATGCGGTCAGGGGTGTATAAACTGTTTCATCCGCCAACCTTCTGAGTTTATCAGTATTGCGGTTTCTATTTTCCCCTTGGCCGTGACTGTGACCTGATCCTTGGCCGGCATCTTGCATATGCTCTTTTCTTTCTTTGGCCGGCCTGTGGGCAGCTAGCTCATTGGGTTTGAGGCAATAGCAGAGGCTCTCTCATACATCTTTTCCACATTTTTGGGCCTGTCCGAGGTGAATTTCATTTAAAAAAACTGGAGTATTGACCGCTGATGGAGAAAATCTCCCTCTTATTATAAATACCTAGCAAGTGTACTAGTTACCATTGTAGTAGTATGCACAAGCAAGGGTCGTATCTACAGGGACTAAAGTGGAACAAGTGTATATTATTAGTGTATCAAAGTAACCAAGAAAAAGGGTTTGATTGTTTGAATTATTAATCCTAAGAAAGCAAAATAAATCAACTAAAGAAATCAAGAGAACAAGGAATTTATGGATTGGGGATCATAACAATTATCAATTTATCACTTTATACTATTTAAATCATGTAAAAAGAATTCAATCACATTCTTGGGTTCTTTCACAAAAATATAGAGTTAAGATGTTAATATCTTCAGTTAGGTCGATAAAAACATTAAAACACTAATATATCTATCTTGTTTATATATTTCGTTAAGTTCATATAAACATTCAAGAGATTCAATTAAGACATAAGAACATAAGAACTTAGATTCATTGATTTCAGTTACGTCTTCAATTAAATCTATTCTTCTCAACAATGGTGTAAGTACCCAAATCTGGATCACTCCTCATCCGACGCACGCGAAACACCGTAGACTCACACAAACGTGATCTCGAACACCCGTAGCCTTCAAAAATCCCAAAAATCACCAACCAAACCAAGGGGGGGCCTTTCTGGGATAAAAAAAGTACAAAAGGACTTTTTGAGAATTTTGGAAAAATTGAAAAAGCAGGGACAGTCCATGCGGACCACTTTGCTTCCAGACACAATTATTACAAAATCCTCTTAAAGTCCACAATTTTCCCTTAAATCTGGGAAAACCAAAAATTTGGTTTACCAAGCATGGTCCGTGCGGACCACTTTGTCATTTTTCCATGGCTATAAATAGAGGGCTCCCCCCTCATATTTTTCACACCTCCTCTCTTCTCTCTCTCCCCCAGCCTTCAGGCACCCCTCTAAGACCCTTCGGGGAAATCTCGGTCCCTTTCGGTTCCCTCCGGGGCATTCCGAGGCCCCTCGTGGTACTCCGAAGCCCTGCGGAGCGCTCCCGAGACTCTCCCGAGCTGCCCCGAGGCACTCCCAAGGCATCCTGAAGCCCTGACGACCATCCTGATGCCTTTTCGGTCCATCCCGAGGCATTCCGAGCCATCCCTAGGCGTCCCGGCCCATTCCGAGCACCACCGTCGATCCCGACGCACGCCAGAACTCT
Source organism: Adenophora triphylla var. japonica (assembly GCA_022495995.1). NCBI lineage: Eukaryota > Viridiplantae > Streptophyta > Magnoliopsida > Asterales > Campanulaceae > Adenophora > Adenophora triphylla. The sequence continues at coordinate 104,966 of JAFEMH010004541.1, read as the reverse complement.
GCCCGAGCACAATCGACGATCCCGACGCACGCCGGACCTCTGCCTGAGTCCAGTCAACGATCCCTGCGATCCCAACGCACGCCGAAACTCTGCCCGAGTACACACCTGACAATCCCGAGGCACGCCGAAGCTCTGTCCGCAGACACCGGCACGTCCCGACGCCATCCCGTTCCGTCCCGGAACACTATTCAACCCTCAAACACTATTCCCAAGGGGAAGACAGACACGAACCAACATTGGTAAGGCTTCCTTCCTACACTATTTCAATACATTTAATACATAGTACACAATGTAGACATCATATACAGCATGCATTTTTAAAAGCACATACACACGCACACACAACTTTTAAAGAAAGAGGGGTACAGAAAGACTCATTTTTACGAGGTGACTCGGGTGCGCTCTACTATGCTCTTCCCGAGGAGTAACCTGACCTCCGAACTCAAAAATCTCATCACACAACAACAGTTTTTAAACTAAGCCTTTTTTCAATGTTTTGGGCTAAATCAAAACGGCATGGCGACTCTACGAACAAAAACGCAGCGAGACACCTCCTCGACCTACGACGCGAGATGCCGGGGCCCGCGCGCGAGCCGGATTCGGGTAATTTCAGTTGGCGACTCTGCTGGGGACATTTGTTTTAAAAACTTTTAAACAAAAAATAAAATATTTTTAAAACAATGATGAGGGTCAAACTTACATTTTACCCATTTCTTTAACTGTTGTGTGTGTATGCATGTGCTTTACTTTTTATTTATAAAAAAAATAAAAAATACAAAAAACTGCATCATAATACATCTGTGTACATACATAAAAAAAAATTCTTCAAAAATTTATGTTTTCCTCAGAAAAAGAATTTTAGTGACCGCACACTACTCGCACTGCTGCCTCTTACACTGCACGCTACGCGCACTTGCTGCCTCGGAACACTGCACACTACAACCCTCAACCCGGAGTGATCTCAGGTGCTGTCCGTTTGGTCTTCCTAGGCCTCTTGGATGCGCATGGGATCATTCCAAACATCCCATCCTAGCCAGTGTCAACCCTGCACGCTTGTGTCACACTCTGTCCCGACTCGGTTGGTATTTACCCAGTCCGTGTCATACAGCCTGGATACATATCCCATGCCGGCCATTTTCTGGGTCGAAGCTCGAAACTCAAGGTCCCTTACGCAAGCAAGATGATGAAAGGTCATGCTAAAATCTTGACCCGATCTTGATTTCCAAAGCTACGCCCGAACAATACTCCGTCACGGATATACATCCATACCCACATGACACCATGTCATCAAGCCTTTAATATGTCAGCCATGACAATATGACCTAGCCAACGCCTAACGTCACAGATCCCTTGCGCAAGCAAGGTAAAGAGAGGTCATGCTGAATTCTCGACCAGATCTTGACTCAGGTGCCGGCTCAGTTCACTATTCACATGGCCGACGCATTAAAATGAACATGACAGGCTCGGTCCTTAGGTTCGGATTTTTCTTTTAGGCCTGTGGAAACCACTTACCCTACAGGACCCTAGCCCGGGGCTGTCCACCCCGGGATGTCAAAATATAGGTGCAAAATGAGGGGCTTATAGTCGTAGTGATCGAGAGTACCCGGGAACCATTCTTCTAGTGTCAAAGCCGCAAGGTCCAACAGCCTTCCCAGTACAGCCACCAGGGCAGTCCATCAACTCCCCATGGCCAGGTCGGCAGATAACAGTGAGGGAAACGAAACCCCGCCCTCGGGAAATTTCCAAACGATGGAAGAAGTTTGGCAAGCTTTCAAGGCTCTCGAGAAACGCCAAGAAGAGCAGCAGGCTTGGATCGAATATGCCATGCGCCGTCGCAGAACCGTCGCGGTTCCCCAACCCGATGGAACCTTTGTCCTCATAGAAGACGAAGAAATACCTGTTCCCCCGGTTTCCCAAATCTATCAGCAGGTCCCTCCTTCAAAAAGCTACAAAAACCTAGCAATGCAAAATAGCTCCCGCTCAGAGCTTCACTTGGGCCTCAGTCAAGCGGCTCCGATTTGTCAACCGTAGCACAATCAATTTCCCGACCCTGCGCCGCAAGCTCAATATCATCAATGCAACGCTGGACCATCTCAAACAGATCCAAATTACATTCAAAATCCTCTCGTGTTCAGTTCCTTCTCTCAATATGCCTAGAATTCACCAGGTTTCCCCCACATAACTTTTCCGACCCATTACTTCGGACAGCCTGCATTTGCTCCAGCTGCTTCATGGCCTCAAATCCCATAAACCAATCCACCTCCAGGCAAAGGAAAAGAAGCCGCCAGAGCAGTCCACTACATCCAGAAAGGAGCCCAAGTAAACCGCGATCAAGCACCCTCGAGGAACAAGAATCCCCCTCGCATACCACGGTTTCAGCATTTCGACAACCTCGAAATGCCCCTGGACCAAGTATTCGAAGCACTGGTGAAGCGGAATCTCCTCAAACCTCTTGAGAATTTCCAGCCAAAGACTCTCAAACCTAACATGGATATGATCAAGCATTGCGCCTTCCACAACTACCCCGGTCACACCACCGACGATTGCTTCGTGCTGAAGCAAGTGGTCCAAGGGCTAATCGAAGAGGGAAAGTGGGAACGCCCCCGTGGTCCCAACACAGTCGGAAACCCTTTCCCTAGAAATGACGGGGTAATCATGGTGGAGAAGTCATCTGCAAATTCCCGTGATGATTGGGGATGTGAAGACGGAACCTGAGGCTTCCGCAATAAAGAATTCGGAAGAAAGAATCCAAGGATGGTTATTCCCCAACAATCCTATTCGGAATCAAGACACACCAAGGGATGGATTGAACGCTCCCCAAAGATAAAGCAGTTCGAGACAGGCCGACCAAGCGGCAGCGTCAAAAACGGCTTAACTTTCACAAACGCGGACCCAGAGCCAGCAAGAAGAGATAGGACGAGAAGCTTGGACTAACCCCCCCTTCTCCTAGAATCTAGCTTCGAAAATAAAAGGCCCCGAGTCTGTTGTATTTAAGTTTGAGTCTCTCGAGTCGTCTGACGGCCTTACGCCTAAAGATTATGCGTTTGTAACAAAAACTGCGCTTCCTTATGCTTTGAATAAAAGATCGACCTTTCTGAGTATCCCCTCATTGCCACTTTAACAAATGATAAATTAACTAATCAAAACAGTTAATAATGATTCACTTGATAAAAACGCAGACACATTAAATGAACAATACATTAAACCAATCTTTAAGCATGTTGTCAAACGAGAGGAAAATCGGGCCCAAGCTGCCGAGAAGGTTCTAACCAAAGTGAGTTTGGAAACTGCTGAAGAGCCTACAGAGATGCAAATCGGAGAATTCTCCGTCGATACTTCGCCTAAAGAATATCGAGTCTTCTTCTCCCCCTACACTCCAAAAAAAACACAAAAAAAATCATACAGTCAAACCTCGTAGGTTCTAGTACTTTTTTCATTCAATCAAGTCCTCCTCGGACATTGTAATTAAGTCTTCAATTTTCCATACGCAAGTTTTCTTTCTTTTCTTGCTAGACTTGAGACATTATTTTGCACCCCACATTACATTCAATGAAATGGTTTTGTTCTATGTGATCACTTGCATTGCTCAACAAGTAATTCCACAAATGATTAATGCTTTGATTAATTGGTGTGAGAAAATCAATCGATAGCTCCCCATACACCTTACCATACCCCACACAAAGGCCTCCATCAAGCCATACACTTTCCAAAACATGTCCCCACCATCACATTGACCAAGTCAACGACGGCGGCAACATCAAAGGACAACAAAAGGTCACTCAGCGTTAAAAGATTGACCCCATGTCGACAACAACCTAGGGGCTTGCCTTCGCCCTCGTGCGCATCAAGAAAGTTCAAGCAGGGGCTTGCCTTCGCCCTCATATGCTTCAAAAAAAAACTCAAGCAGAAGCTTCAAAAAAAAAAAAAAAGCTCAAGCAGAAGCAGAAGCTTCAAAAATAAATAAAGAGAGAGAAAAAGCTCAAGCAAGAGCTTCAAAAAAAATGAGGCCAAGGACCCAGCACTGCTAGTCAGAAGCTCAATAGAAGAAGGCGAAGACAAAAACGCATCATAAGTCCTTAAGCGATATTCAAATTCTTCCTCTCCCCGAGAGAGCAACGATCAAGAAGCAATGGATTCATTGAAACTACCGTCAAATACGACTTGTCAAGGAATCACATCAAGGCCCGTTCCTCATCATTCAACTTTTTGAGCCTTTTCGTCAAAGGCCGCACAAATATTCATGCCCTAGCCCCAAAGCCAATCACGGTTCGTCCCCGAACTACGTCGACCTGAGCTCCTTGTCTTAAGGGGAACATAGGCAACCAGAAATGGTTCGGTCATAAACACATACAAATCAACAAACCCGGTCTCACCAATGACCTCTCCTTTACAAAAACCTTTTGTCACACCAGACCAACTCGATCCTTGATACCGGTTGACTTTCTCCTCGCGATTAATCAAAGCATATCAAGTTTAATTGTTGAATAACCCGAACATCAACAAAGGGTTTTAAGCAAACATGTGATCATTGCGAACAAATCAAGTTTTCAGATGTCTCGACAAGTCTTCTTTTTCTACAAAATAGGAAATATAGAGCTAAACATTGATTTTCTGTCAGCAAGGGCTTCCATACACTTTTACAAGCTTTTCAGTTCTCATACTCTCTCAAAAGAGTCAAACCCAAAAGAATTTCTTTTGTGCCTACATCAAATAAGGCATTTACACAAAAGGGGACCCGTTCCCACCTTTTCAAAAATAATATATACGCCCTTGCGAGTGTACATTACAAGTCATTTCTCTCACAAAAGAAGCTCGAACTACGCAGACCTGAGCCCCTCAGTCCGAGGGGAACGTAGGCAGCCTTCATTGGTTCGGTCTAAGGAATACACAAAATTCCAAAAATTGACGCCACCATGGCTCAGACAAGAAGTAAGCAAGAGATTTTGCGTCTCGACAAAGCTTTAAAAGTAAATCACAAATCATCACAGTTAAAACACCTCTTGATGAGTTCAAGCACGGTCTACTCTCAAACTCACAACATGCTAAAAGACAACGTAAAGCATTTAACAATTAATGTGTCTGCAAACGACAATGAATGGATACTTAGAGTTTCAGAAGGTCATTCCGCGCCACTCGCGCTTGTCCCCTCGCCATTCTTTCCTTTCTTCCCTTTTCCCCGGCAAGTATTTCTTCGCTCCACGTGAGCCAACTCTGTCTCCCTCCTTCCTAGATCAGAAGTCCTCCCCGTCGGGTCAAACAATCCAGTAGCTCGTCGAGCTTCATTTGCCCGTGCCTCGGATCGGATCTCCTCCCTGTGAGCCTGCAAAAGGGGACCCCTCCCCGTCAGTCGGTCAACTCTGGTCTCATAGTCAAACAAAGTGTCTCCCGTGACATCCTGAGGGTTAGAAAAGGCTTTTGCACTTCTAAGGCTATAGCTGAGACGACAACCTTGCCCCAGAATCGCTTTGTGCCTGCTCCCCTAAACCAATTGGGTCTGCCCGACATGCTGCTCATCCAGGTACTTGGTGGTCAACACAACACTCTCCCGACATCAAAGGAGAACCATAGGAGGAAAAGCGGAATACTTCCATACCCTCAGAAAATACAGAAAGGCATCTGGATCTGTCATGATGAAGGAGGCTACCTTCATAGTGGCAATGCCTTCCCAGCCCAGCAAAGGCTCATGCCTCATCTCGAACTGTCGGGAAACAAGCGACGAATTATAGAAGGAGGACCAAGACAAACCTGGAACTCTGACAACATAGGACCCTTCCTGAAAGGCCCTCCTAGTCTCAATCCCCCAGTGAGGAACCCACCAGCGGATCTGATGCGTACCAAGCTGTGCCATCCATCTCTCCCAGGCGGACTGATCCATATCCAATATAAGAGGTCGCTGAGCAAACGTCCACGGGCTAAAAGATGCCGGAGACTCGGGCATGGCTTGAAGCCTCTCTCGCAACCACAAGGTGAGCAAAGCGGGGCTTCCCCCTCTCATGAACCTATCCCCAGTCGCCAGACGATCAATGCCGTGAAGGGTCTCCCCCAACACCAACGGAATAATATCCTCCCCGGCTCGGCAGTGCCCTACCACATCCAGCAAAGCGCCGTCACATACCCCAAGGGAGCTGACCATGAAAAGCGTCGCTACCACGCACAAGGCAAATGCATCCCACGAGACGTCACTCTCTTCATCGCTCATAAACCGCTCCGGCAGTGCAAAAATGTCAATATGATCAGAATCAATAGTCATACCCTGCACTTCTTCCAACGAAGTCCGAAGAAAGCATGCAAGCTTCACGCTCACGGCGGCACCGCCAATCAAAGGAAGGGAGATGGCCTCCACCTCCGGTCCTCCAATAAACCTCGAAAATCCTCAAAGGTGGGTGTGACCTAATTGTAGGAGAAGCTATACACGTGTCTCCTAACATCCCAGAACTTCGCGGCAGCCCGCAGCAATTCCCAATCAGGAACTAACTCCTTAAGGGACCAAATCGAGCAGAGTCGAAACCTCACCTCGAAAGCCCGCTTATTGTGCCTCATATGGTGCCTCATCCACATTTTGAGCCGCTCAAGGAAGAATGCTTGCCTCTCCTTCGAAAGCCTCGAAAAAATTCTCGAAACGGACGAAGAATCCATGGCAAAAAATGGAGGTTTCTAGAGAAAATGAGGAAGAAAGCTCGAAATGACTGCAAATGGGAAGTGGGGGAAGTCCAGACTTTCTGTGGCTCTTATTTCCTTCCCAAAAGCAAGGCAAGTCTGCACGGACCACTTTGCATGGTGGGTGTGTCCGTGCGGACCACATTGCCACCTGGCTTCACATTTTCAGCAAACTGCAAAACAGCTACTACTCTCGGCAGGACCTCGCCCCAAACTGCTCAAAAGCCTGACCAAAGCCTTTTCCGGCCATCATACACTAACCACAAATGCATTCCCAGCTCATGTAACATGCACAAAAAATAATAAACTAGCAACAATTCCTAGGTCAATCCCCGGGAATCACAAAATACGGCATTACATCTCAAATAAAATACTTTGTTGTGCATATACAAATGTTTTATTACAGGTACAAAATGTCTGTTGCTAAACAAAAAAAACAACGGAAAGAGGGAAAGCAAATGAGCCCTACTCCGACTCATCATCATCAACCTCCACAAACGAGAAATCCGGCATCTCGGCAAACTCGCCAGTCACACCCTCATCATCGGAATACTGACCCCCTCCTCGGGCGAGTACTCGAAGGATCAAACCAAGTGAAAGGATCAAAGAAAGGATGCGCAGACGAACCCTCTCCCTGTACATCCGACGGAGGAAAGAACTGATGAAGGGTCTGCGGCCTCTGGGCCCCCGAAGACGTCCCCACATCAAAGCTGTGTCATTCCCGAACCGGCACCTCAGGCTGTGGCCCTGGTTCAGCCCTCGAAGAAGGAGTATCCACAGACCACCTCGAAGGCATCGGCTCGAACGCCGCCGCGCGCCGCGAAGACCTGCAAGACAGCTTCCCCGCGAGCTTCTTCGCGAAAGACCTTATCCCCACAAACCGACGGGTCAGCGTATCAAAGGATCTCCCCGAGACCTGCGCAAGCAAACAACCAAAGAAATGCTCAACTAAAGAGATACAATCATACTCGACAAAAGAGAAAAATACAGAAAAGATGCCAAGATGGAGAAGAGTAAGCACACTCGCCGGAGCATCCGGGTCAACCCGATAAGCAGCAGGACCATGCTCAGGGACAGTCACCGTCACCCTCCTCCTCGAAGAGTCCCCACGAACATATGAGAAGTCTGGCCCAGGCACCGGAACATCTGGAGGACGTAGCGGGCCATCCTGCCTCTCCCGCGCCAACACCTGTGGCGTCCTCAGCTTCCTCCTAACAAAGGCCGCATACTCTTCGCCCTCTAGGATGAACTCCTCGGCACTCACGCCGGCCCGGTACCTCTCATACTCCAACACGTCCATATCAAGAGGACTCATCATATGGAAGGGTGGATCCCTCGGAGCCATAGGAGGCACACCTGTGCCATGCTGCCAGAATACCCTCTCCCCCAAGTACATAGAGTCACAAGTAAGACCCCGCAGAAGCCTCCAGGGGGCACCCTCCAGCTCATCCTCATCATACCGAGTCCAAGGGTATAACGGAAATCCCTCCAGACTGTCCCTCTCCCGGTATTGCTGTACATCCTTATATGTGACAGTGACCTTTCCCCTGCTCGTCCTCCTCTTCCTCAAAGAACGAGCCCAGCACAGCATGGCGGGATAACCGAACATGGCCTCATCCACCCAGTCCCACGGCTGGCACCGGAAGATCTCATAGCATCACGCCTGCAACGAAAAAGCAGATAGTGCACAGAAAAGAAAAAAAAGAGCCCTACTTTAAGTCATCGGCACCACCGCCTGGTAAAGACTCCTGCATCTCGGTGCCTCCACCCGCTACCTCATCATCCTCAGTGAACCCAGTACCTTCCCCGACCGGATAATCCAAGAAGTCTGCAGAAGTAAGAACGAAGAAGGAAAAAGAAGGCGAGTCATCCCTCCATTCCTTGTCCAGCACCTGCGGCGTCCTCATCATTTCAACAACTCGGTCAGAGGCGCCCCACGTCCTAAACACTTCAGCAACTCGGTCAGAGGTGCCCTACGTCCTCAACATTTCAACAAAATTGGTCAGAGGCGCCCCACGTCCTCAACACTTCAACAAATCGGTCAGAGGTGCCCCACGTCCTCAACATTTCAACAAATCGGTTAGAGGTGCCCCACGTCCTCAACACCTCAACAACTCGGTCAGAGGCGCCCCACGTCCTCAAACATTTCAACAACTCAGCCAGAGGCGGCACCTCGTCCTCACTATCTCAGCCAGAAGCGGCACCATTTCCTCATCATCTCGATCAGAGGCATACCACATCCCCAACCTCCTCCTCACAAAGGCGCCTTCTCCTACAGGTAAACACAGCAAAGGTATGTCAATAAACTTCAAATGCAAGACACAGCTGTAATATACGCTACATTAAAGAAGAATCCCAGCACGGCATGATTCCTTTCTAAAAATTCCCACAAACAAAGTTCTTACATGACTCACAAAATACACCATCAAACTCAACTTAGGTCCAGACGCCTTAGAATAGTCTCAACTTAGGGTCATACTCCTGAACTAGGTCATAACTTAGGTCCAGACGCCTTAGAATAGTCTCAACTTAGGGTCATACTCCTGAACTAAGTCTCAATTTAGGTCCAGACGATACCCCTAAACAGTCTCACTTAGGGTATAGACACCTTCAAAGAAACTCCACTTAGATACTCCTCGCCTTTCCCGGCCATCAAAGTAAGCCCGAACCCCTTCCCCAGCAGACATAAGTCAAACGGGAATTCTTGCAAACTCGTACAAGACCACATATCCCCAACAGATAAAACACCAACCGTTATCATAAGCCTAAACCCCAAGGCACAAATGCCCCCAAAACACGAATCCCAAGGCACAAACGCCTCCATAAACAAACTCCAAGGTCCAAACGCCTACAAACACACATCCTAAGGCACAAATACCTTCACAACAAACAATTCATCCCCCCAGCAGCCATTGTAAGCCCGAACTCTTCCCCAGCGGACAAAACACAAACACGCCTCCCAAAATCAAAACACTTAAAGCACGAGTGCTTGCCCCCCAAGGCGCAAACACTTACATCCCCGGCTTAGGACACCGACGCGTCCACGCCCGAAACCTCAGTCGGAGGACATAACACGTCCTCATGATGACACAACCTCAGTTAGAGGACATCACACATCCTCTAACGACATCACTTCAGTCAGAGGACTTCACACGTCCTCGAACATTTCACAACCTCGTTTAGAGGACATCACACGTCCTCATAACGACATCACCTCAGTCATAACGACATCACAAATTCCACTCACAATTTCACCATCACCAGCACAAATCATTATCCTGAAATCACGCATTTAGAGGTACGCACATCTCTACGTCCCTGATTAAAGGATTCGTCTTGTGATAAGGCACGAACGTCTTCATCACCAGCATAAGTCATGATCCGTAGCCCAGAAGGCTTTAAATTACCCGGTCCGGAAGACCATATAAACTTCCCAAATCTTGATCCGTAGCCCGGAAGGCTTTAAATTACCCGGTCCGGAAGACCATATAAATTTCCCAAATCTTGATCCGTAGCCCGGAAGGCTTTAAATTACCCGATCTGGAAAACCGTATAAACCTTCCAAATGATTATCCATAGCCCGAAAGGCTTTAAATTACCCGGTCCGGAAGACCGTATAAATCTCCCAAATCATAATCCGTAGCCCAGAAGGTTTTAAATTACCCTGTCCGAAAGACCGTATAAACCTCCCAAATCATTATCCGTAGCCTGAAAAGTTTTAAATTACCCGGTTCGGAAGACCGTATAAATCTCCCAAATCATAATCTGTAGCCCGGAAGGCTTTAAATTACCCGTTCCGGAAGACCGTATAAATCTCCCAAATCATAATCCGTAGCCCGGAAGACTTTAAATTACTCGGTCCTATTGACCGTATAAACCTTCCAAGTCATTATCAGTCGCCCGGAAGGCTTTAAATTACTCGGTCCGGAAGACCGCATAAATGTCCCAAAACATCATCTTAGGACGTGACACGTCCTCCTACACCACAAACCATCTTCTCGTAAGATTAACCTATCTTCTCGAAAGATTACCCATCTTCTAGTAAGATTGCACACCATAGGACACCGACACGTCCGCCCACCATGGACACCGACATGTCCATTCACCACTCACTTCACGGACACCGACACGTCCACTCACCATGGACACCGACACGTCCACTCATCATGGACACCAACGCGTTCACTCACCATTTCACTTCATGGACACCGACACGTCCACTCACCATTTCACTTCACGGACATCGACACGTCCACTCATCATGGAAACCAACACGTCCACTCACCATTTCACTTCATGGACACCGACACGTCCACTCATCATGGAAACCGACACGTTCACTCACCATTTCACTTCATGGACACCGACACGTCCACTCTCCATTTCATCTTAGGACACCGACACGTCCTCTTACCACATAACCTCAGGGCACCACCACGTCCGCATACACTCACAATTACGCGATTTCTGAACTACGATCAGGCTTGATTCCTGCTAGGGATACGTAGGAAGCCTATCAAAGGGTCCAGCCAACCGACCTAAACGGTCACACAGTAGGACACCACCATGTCCTCACAGCCGACCTTAGCGGTCACATCACAACAGAACACTGCCACGTCCTCACAAACTGACCTACACGGTCACACGTCCTCCCAGCCGACCTAAACGGTCACCTTAGGACACCATCACGTCCTCCCAGTTGACCCAACCGGTCACCTTAGGACACCACCACGTCCTCACAGTCAACCTAAGCGGTCACCTTAGGACACCATCAAGTCCTCACAGCCGACCCAAACGGTCACCTTAGGACACCACCACGTCCTCACAGTCGGCCTTAGCGGTCACATTGCCCACAGGATACTGACACGTCCACGCACTCACACGAACTACGATCAGGCTTGATTCCCGCTAGGGATACGTAGGAATCCTATCAAAGGGTCCAGCCAACTGACCTAAACGGTCACACAGCCTTAGCGGTCACATCACAGCAGGACACTGCCACGTCCTCACAAGCCGACCTACACGGTCACCTCCTCTCCCAACACGCGATCTAGATCAGGACCCTTATCTTATCGACGACCCCACTTCCTTCGTAAGTGACGTCGTTGAGGGGCTTCTGTAAGTACCCCAATCTGGATCACTCCTCATCCGATGCACGGGAAACACCGTAGACTCACACAAACATGATCTCGAACACCCGTAACCTTCAAAAACCCCAAAAACCACCAACCAAACCAAGGGGGGCCTTTCTGGGATTAAAAAAAAGTACAAAAGGACTTTTTGGGAATTTTGAAAAATTTGGAAAAGCAGGGACAGTCCATGCGGACCACTTTGCTTCCAGACACAATTATTACAAAATCCTCTTAAAGTCCACAATATTCCCTTAAATTTGGGAAAACCAAAAATTTGGTTTTGCAAGCATGGTCCGTGCGGACCACTTTGTCATTTTTCCATGGCTATAAATAGAGGGCTCCCCCCCTCATATTTTTCACACCTCCTCTCTTCTCTCTCTCCCCCCAGCCTTCAGGAACCCCTCTAAGACCCTTCGAGGCAATCCCGATCCCTTTCGGTTCTCTTCGGGGCATTCCGAGGCCCCTCGTGGTACTCCGAAGCCTTGCCGAGCACTCCCGAGATGCTCCCGAGCTACCCTGAGGCACTCCCGAGGCATCCCGAAGCCCTAACAGTCCATCCCGAAGCCTTTTCGATCCATCCCGAGGCATTTTGAGCCATCCCGAGGCGTCCCGACCCATTCCGAGCACCACCGACGATCCCGGCGCACGCCATAACTCTGCCCGAGCACAACCGACAATCCCGATGCACGCCGAACCTCTGCCTGAGTCCAGTCAACGATCCCTGCAATCCTAACGCACGTCGAAACTCTGCCCGAGTACACACCTGACAATCCCGAGGAACGCCGAAGCTCTGTCCGCAGACACCGACACGTCCCGATGCCATCCCGATCCGTCTCGGAACACTATTCAACACTCAAACACTATTCCCAAGCGAAAGACAGACACGAACCAACATTGGTAAGGCTTCCTTCCTACACTATTTCAATACATAGTACACAATGTAGACATCATATACAGCATGCATTTTTAAAAGCACATACACACACACAATTTTTAAAGAAAGAGGGGTACCGAAAGACCCGTTTTTATGAGGCGACTCGGGTGCGCTCTACTATGCTATTCCCGAGGAGTAACCTGACCTCCGAACTCAAAAATCTCATCACACAACAATAATTTTTAAACTAAGCCTTTTTTTCAATATTTTGGGCTAAATTAAAACGGCGTAGCGACTCTACGAACAAAAACGCAGCGAGATACCTCCTCGACCAACGGCGCGAGATGCCGGGGCCCGCGCGCGAGCCGAATCCGGGTAATTTCAAATGGTCAATGTACCTATGTCCGAGTTATTGTAACAATGGATACCCACAAATTGATTCATAGGCTAACAGTAACTTAACATACAATTGAAGCCTATGAATGATCTTGAAGAATGTTGAGAGAACAAGAACTAGAGAGAGATAGGAAGAATTAAAATATTAGCATAAATATCAAATTATTACTTACCTCAATCCACGAATAAAATAAAATTAGCCTTGAAACACCATTAAACTAAATAAATCTTGTTTTTGAATCTTCAAAATAAATAAAAACCCTAATCTACTATATACAAGAGAAGAAGAGAGATTAAGAAATAATAGAAAATAAGAGATGAGAGATATAAAAACTTGTCTAGGGATCCTTTATATAGGAGGAGGGAATAGGGATTCCTAATTTACAGCCAAAATAGGTCAATTCCTAGTCAAATTAGGATTCTGTCGAAAATCCGTCACAAATTTGTAGCAAATTTGTTGGAACTGCCCTTTTAATTCTGTGATGGACGAAATCCGTCACTAAAATCCGTCGCTGATGCCTTGGCCGGCCATGGGCGCGGTCGCTCAGACACCCATGGCGCGGTCGCCCTGTTTTTCTGTCAAAATGGCTCAACCGCTCCCTTTTGTGCGTGATCGCTCGGCCACTTGGCTTGGTTTCTCGGCCATGGCCTAGTTTTCTCGCCCAGCCTCGGCCACCTGCTGAATTTGGCCGGCCATGCTTGTCTTTGGCCCCATTTCGTGCGGCCAGCCTTCCCAGTTTCAGCCTCAGCCCTTCTACTTCAGATTAGTTGCAGTTTAGCCCATAAACTTCCCTCTTTTGTATTTTGGTCCTTAATTTCTAGTAAATTTCACTTTAGCCCCTGAACTTTATAATTCCAGTTTCCTCTTTAATTTTCTATATTTTCAATTTGGTCCCTAAACTTCCAAAATAAGCTCATATCCTCCATTTTCTACCTAATCGCACTTCAACCTGAATGTGTGCTCGCCGAAAAATTTGGAAATGGGAGTCGCCACGCCGTTTTAAAGGAAACATTGAAAACCTTTTGAAAAGAGAAGTTGGGTTCGGGGGTCAGGTTACGTGTTGGGAAGAACTGAGAGTTCAACCAACACGCCTCGTTCGTAAACGAGTCTTTCGAAAATAAATATCCAAAGTATTCATAGTGTATGAAAACATTTAAGACAATAAATGTGATAAATGGATTTTATTGATAAAATAAGATTGCTACAACTTGTGAGCCACTTAGTACAATAGGGGGCCACCTCCCAGATACAAATCTAAGAATGAATTACAACTGAAAAGGGAGCTTCTGCAGAACAGCAATATGTGTCGCGTGACACAAGATCAGCTTGGCAAGTTGTGTCGCGTGACACAGGACTCATCCTGGCAGATTGTGTCGCGTGACACAGGATGCCTATCTGCAGAAACCTTACAAACTGAGCACAGACTGAACTGAGATCTAATCAGATCGAATTACAACATCAATTCAACTCAGAAAATCACGAATCAACAACGAATCAACCAAGGGGGTTTGGATATGGGGAGATCCACACTCCCTTGGCAAACAAGCCACAATTACAATAAGATCAAACCATGAACATGAAATTAAACCAAGCAAATTGAATTAAACAGAGAGATGGCGATTGTGATTCAACAATTAGGAATAGATGGAGTGTAATTATTGAAACAAATGAATGTAGATTGCATGAATTATGAAGATGGCAAAGTATATGAGAGAGAAGGGAGGAATGAATTGATTACCCTTGTAGATCCACAAATTATATACCCAAGTCAGGTATAGAATTCTTCTACACAGCTTCATGATCGGATTGCACTTGAAAATGATGGTGGATTGAAGATCTAGTGATGGTGTGAGGGGTTGGATTGAATTGAGGGAGAGAAGGAGGGAGTTGGGTATGAGAGAGAAAGGGTTGTGTGTGTTTTGGAGTGTGTGTTACGCTACCAAATGGGCAGAGTAACAGTATGTCAAAAAGGGATCTAGATATGAGAGAGGGAGGGTCTTATTTATAGGCTGCTGATGAGGGGCTGGTTGTGTCGCACGACCTAACGGTCGTGTTTTCCATGGCTCGTTATGTCGCACGACCAGACAAGCCAATAACCGTTTTTGGTGCCAAAGACCTGGTTCTGGAACATTCCAAGTTAATTCCCAATAAGTCCAAACTGAATAATACCTTATAGGTCATTTTTCCTGAGAAAATACTTAAAAGTACTTCATTCGCAAGAAACTTATAAGAAGTTTCCGGAAGTCTCGGAATGGACCGGGAATTTACCAAAATGCCCCTAGTGCAATTTTATTATATTAAAAGGCACTTATAAAGGGTCGCGAATTAGATTGGCGTACTCACCCAACCCCTGTACTTTCAAAACACTAACAAAACACATTAAATTCCCAAGGTTTTGAGCATCAAATAAGCTTGGAAACATATCTTTTGGATGGGTAAAATTGCATCCATCAAATACCCCCAAACTTATCTTTTGCTCGTCTTCGAGTAAAACAAAACTAAAAAAAACTAAAAAACTAACTAACTAATTAAAGCAAATAAAATATTTTTGGATTGTTCAATTCATATAATAAGTTGTTGGCACAGCAAGTCTCTGATCTTTACAACACACATAATCTACGAGTATCATCATGAACATGAAATTATATTTACATGGATGCATCTAACTTATAATTTCTCCACCACATAATGATAATATGAATGAAATATGAGAGATCATTGTTTACCAAAATAAGATATTTTATAGGGTCACTTGTGTCATGCTCTAAATCAATGATAATAAGATAAATTTCTGCACAAGGACACTCATATGCATGTTTAAACACAACTGTCAACCCGGCTACTCTTTAGGGATCAAATATGGCTTTATGGCTTGTAATGTATCGTGAAAAACGCGGGCTAGGTTCACGGTTACAAAATAAGATAATGACATACGAAGTCAAGCAAGTGAAACTAAGAAGTCTTCATCATACATCCTCCCTTTCAAATTTATCATTCCGTTCCATGCCAACCCATTGATTCAACCCCCAAACTTATAATTTTGTATACTTTCACACTTGGGATTGATCACCTTTCTTTCTTTTTGGTCACTTTACACTTCAACATTAGAGAGGGCAAGGCTTTCTTTTCAGCTTTTTTTTTTTCTTGCTTTGAACAAATATATCACGAAGAATGTGTATTCAATATTTTGCTCAAGCCCCTCTTTTCAATACATTTATAACCCTTTTCTTTCTTTTCATGATCACTTTTCACCCTTGATTTTCCAAACATCACCTGCAATTCCCATTATTTTCCTAGTTTCACTTTCTTGAAAAGGTGAGAAAATAGTGTATAAGTTAAAAGGGTAGGACAAGGAAGGTACAAAAGAAGGCGAATGGTGGTCTAAGATAACCTCCCACTTTGTGAGAGATTCCATTATTTTTTCAAGCTCAAAAAGGGGTTCTAGTGGAAATTTTCATAAGCGACGAGAAAGTCAAAGGCTCACAAATTGGGTTCAAAGAAAATAGTCAAATATCACTTCCCGAATAGCCTAATTTATGTGTTATTGACAGTCATGAAAAAATGTTCTAGGGACCCCGAGAATGCCAAAGTGACCCTATAAAGGTCTCCTAAATTGATAACAATGATCAAGAAATATAGCATGGAAGTGAAAGGTGGAGTAATTATACTTTACATGTTTCAATGCAATTATAATCTCATATTGACAATAACACTCAAGATTTTTAAAATTGAAGCACTATCAAATCATCATGGACTCTTGCCAACAATCCAAAATATGAAAAGAACAATTTTTTTCTATTTTTCTAGGGTGACACTATATACACTCTCCTATAAACTCACAAACTCTGAGAGATATCTACCCCCAAACTCAAAACATGATATGTCCTCATAGCAAAGAGAACTAAAACATGCCTAGGGTTCAAAGGATGATATGACACAACAAAACAAATAAATAAAGTAAATAAAACGTACCTACATGGATTGCCTCCCAATAAGCGCATTTGGTAAAGGTCGTTAGCCCGACCGTTGCTCACATTTGGACTTCACTTTTCGTTCTTTGGCCCACTTCATGGTTTCGCGGGTCCTTATTTTCATATTATGCCCCATATATATTCCTTTCATCAACAAATCATTTAGTGCCCGAGGAAATTTTTGACGTTTTAACTTTTTGGGCTTCTTCTCTTTCAATCCTTCGCCACTTTCATTACCCTCAAAAATAGGGGGAGGTACAAGAATGATGGAGAAATAATCTTTCACACTTTCGATGGGATGGAGAAGGTCTTCATTGAGACATTGTTCGTCAATTTAGTCGGGCCTAACCTCATCAACATTAACGCCCTCATCATCTTTTAATTTCTCTTCCACCCCATCTTCTTCACAATCAACATTTTCATCAACAACCACACTATCACTAGCAGGAGACGAAGAGAGAGTTGGTAGCTCATCAATAATTAAATCATCCTCCCATTCATATTGTTTTGAATGGACAAAACTAGTATCTCGCTCATAACCCCTCAAGGCCTCTAATAGTGTAGTAACTTGTGCTTCCAACCTACCTATGGCTGCACCTAATTGTTGTTGTTGTTGACAATTTTCTTCCTTCAATCTTCGATTTTCCTCCTTCAATCTTGTCAGAGCCTCTTCCCATGATTGCTTTTTAGGTTGTGGTGGATCATAATAATGTGGCTCATAATTGTTCCATGCCCGGCATGAGTGGTTTTCCCTCTCTTGTGTATAACAATTGGGGGAATGATCATATTGTGGTTGCCATGGCTGTAACGAACTCCTTTCTTGTACCTGTGGAGAACACTCTTGAAAATATGTCCTAGACGGACAATCATTAGTAGCATGAGAGTATAATTAGGGATGGCAACGGATCGAGTTCGAATCGGATCTGACCCGATCCGAACCCTATAAACCCTTTATCGAACCCGATCCGATCCGAAGGTTTCTGATCCGAGCTCCGATCCGAGCCCCGATCCGATCCGAAGCTATTGAGTATCAAAATTCTAATAGATTATATAAATAAGCTACAAAAGTATATAATTTTTAAAAGTTTATGATTATTATTTTTATCTTCAATGAATAATTTTGTTAATAAATAATAAATTAAAAAAAAATATTTTAATTTACTGTAAACTCTTTTAATATGCAATAAATAAAAAATTAAACTAAAGAAAGAAAAAGAAAGAAAGAAAAAGAAAATAAGAAAGACAAATAGAATCGAATAAAAGAAAGACAAGAAAGAAAAAAAAAGAAAGAAAGAAAGGAAAAAAGAAAAAGAACAAAAAACCTACTTCTTCTTCCCCAAATCCGACAACCTCTTGTTTTTAATTTGAAATGGATTGGGATAATAACGGCGGGGGAGAAGGTAGTAGAGGCGGCATGAAACATGGCAGTTGAGTAGTGAAAAGCTGCCTAAATATTTGGGGCCAGCCATGAGAGCAAATTAATTTATGGCTATCACTTTGATTTTCCCTCTCTTTCTACTGCGCTTTCATATCACGGTTAGTCTGTAGGCGACGGCGAGTGGAGAGAGAGAGAGAGGCGACGACGAGAGAGAGACGAGCGGAGAGAGAGAGGAGCGAATAGAGAGAAATAGCAAAGAGAAGAGCGGATAGAGAGAGAAAGAGAGGCGTTGGATATGTGGATAGAGAGAGAGAAAGAGAGGTATATATATAAACCTTAATTTTTAGTTTTATACATATTTCGGGTCAGTTCGGGTCTCGGGTCTGATCAACAGAGGTACCAAACCCGATCCAAACCTGATCGGGTCATAAAAAATTAAAACCATATCCGAATTTTTGGATTGGATCGCCTTCGATTCGGATCGGGTTCGGTCAAATTGTCATTCCTAAGTATAATCCACAACAGGAACATGCATCTTGTATTATATTGGCACTAGGCGAAGTACTTTTCGTATTGAACATAGCAATTAATTGTTTAACTTGCCCGACCAACTTCTCATTATAGTTAGATTCATGCATGACCTTTAATTTTTAAACAACTAGAAAAAGAAAGAAAAAGAAAATAATATAAGAAAATTATTTATACTAAAAAGAAACTAATAAAAGAAAATATTTACAATACACTAACAAAATTAACTTGTTCGCAACACTAGTCCCCGGCAACGGCGCCAAAAACTTGATGGAGAAAATCTCCCTCTTATTATAAATACCTAACAAGTGTACTAGTTACCGTTGTAGTAGTATGCACAAGGAAGGGTTGAATCCACAGGGACTAAAGTGGAACAAGTGTATTTTATTAGTGTATAAAAGTAACCAAAAAAAGGGGTTTGATTGTTTGAATTATTAATCCTAAGAAAGCAAAATATAGCAATTAAAGAAATCAAGAGAACAAGGGATTCATGAATTGGTGTAAGTACCCGAATCCGGTTCGAAAAGTACCTTAAAAATACGTTAATTCACACTTTCCAAATTAACGGGATTTTTCGGGACTGTCCGGGTCATTCAAAATTAAAGTGTATTAAAAATACATTAGAACATGTTAAAAATATTACTTTTCAAAAATACACAATTTCCGAGACTGTTCCAACATTTATACGGACAGTTAATTAACAAAGCTGTTAAAATTCGGACAAAAGACGAAGCAATACCAAAATGTTGGTTAACTTGTCTCAAAAGTCTCCCCAAGGGTCAAATCAAGGTCAAATTACGTCAGAGTATAAAATGACCAAAATGCCCTCAGACTAAAGAATAGGCCGGCCGGCCTGTTTTACATGTTTGACAGCCCATAAATTTAAATGACCAAAATGCCCTCAGGCTGAAGAATAGGCCGGCCGACCTGTTTTACATATTTACAGCCTATAAATAGCAGCCTCAGTCATTTAGTTTTAACCCCCACAACATATTTACAATCCAAAGAAAATCGTTTCCACAGCCCCATTCTCACAAACAAAACATTTTTAACCCAAGTTTTTCATCCCATTTTCAAGTTTCAGCCAAGAAATTGATCCCATTTCAGTTTCAACTCCGACAAAGTTTACCCTACAAACCCTAAGAAGATAGAGCCGAAACCAAACATTGGTAAACTCTCCTTCTAACCCTAAATTCCCATATTTACTTTTAAAGTCATTTTCATCTTTGTTTTCTACTGACTATTCAGTCATTTCACGTCATTTTCATAAAATGTGAACTTTATAAAATATCCGTTCCGAGTCCGGAAATGATCACTTCTCCATTACTTCTCTTATAAGTAATTTAGAGTTAAAAGTGGGAGATCCCGATTCGTTGATTGTCATTTTTATCTTAAAATATCATTTACCGTCCAAATCGTTTGATTTGTTGATCGTCATTTAAATAATGTCATTTACCGTCCAAATCGTTTGATTTGTTGATCGTCATTTAAATAATGTCATTTACCATCCAAATCGTTTGATTTGTTGATCGTCATTTAAATACTGTCATTTACCGTCCAAATCGTTTGATTTGTCGATCGTCATTTCAATATCGCATTTACTTTAAATGTTCAAGTCAAGAAATTGACTTGTCGATTGTCCTTTCATTACTGTCAAATTACTATAAATATCTTCATTTTTAAAGTATTTATTAATGTCATTTTATTAAAAAGGGTAGCGTTATAATGCCCGATTTAAACCAAGAAATGATTCCTAAATATTCCTCTAAATTCATCTCCTTGGAATGAATGTTACAGAGTTGAATAAACGGAAGATCTTGATATAACATATTCCCACATATATATGTATGTATCATGTCATCATTTCATCCATCAAAATATCTATCATTTCAAACCCTTCATTCAAACTTATTTTCAAGTAATTCACACACACACACACATACTCACACACACTCACACACACTCACACAGTTTTTGAGAAAGGTAGAAAGACTCGTCAATACGAGGTGTTTCGGGTGAGCACAATTAATCTCTTCCCGAGGCGTAACGTGTAGGGGTGGAAATGGTTCGGTTTAGCTCGGTTTGGACAAATTTAGAAGTCAAACCGCTAGCATCGGTTTGGAGAAATTTCAAACCGGGCTAAACCATAAAAAAATTCAGACCAAGCTAAACCAAACCGCTATGGTTCGGTTTGGTTTGGTCTAAATCGCGGTTTGATTTGCGGTTTGATTTTGCAGTTCAGACCACAGTCCAAACCGCGATCTAGACCACGGTCATGGCATTTCAAACCATAATCTTTTTTTGTTAACCATTTTATGACTAATGAATATAAAATATTTAAAAATTACAATTTTCTAACTGAGATTAACTAAAACTTTGAAGGGACGGTCAGGATTGTGGTTTCATAGTTTGGTTTATGGCTTGGTTTCATGTTTCGGTTTAATGGCTCGGTTTCACGATTTCAAACCGCGGTTCGGTCTTAAACGGTTCTGTTCGGTTTAGGAGTGTCAAACCACAAGCTGAGCTGAACCACATGGTCTGTTAATTTCTCAAACCGAGCTAAACCACTTATGTCTAAAAACCGAACCAAACCACACGGTTTAGCTTGGTTCGACTCCAAACCGCGATCACCCCTAGTAACGTGACCTCCGAACCTAACAATCTCTTTTCAGTCTTTTTCAAAGTTTTAGCTTAAATAAAAATGGCGTGGCGACTTTTTTTTTTCCTTTTGAAATTCTTCTGTTCCTGCTTTCGTGATTTCAAACAAATCCGACGCGTCTGGGGCCATTTTGGATCGGGGGTAATTTCAATTGGGGATCATAACAATTATCACTTTATGTTATTTAAATTATTTAAAAAGAATGCAATCTCATTCTTGGGTTCGTTCACAAAAATATAGAGTTAAAATGTTAATATCTTCAGTTACGTCGATTAGAGGTGGCTGGTTCGGTTAACCGGCGGTTTACGATTACCTAACCGGCGGTTTAAACCTTGGAAACTCTAGAACCGAAACCAAACTGGTTAACCGCCTAATCTGGTTACGGTTTTCCGGTTAGACCGGTTTTTCGGTTTATCCGGTTAACCGTTTTTTATTATTATTATTATTTATTTATTATTTTATTTATTCAAATTAGGTTTTTAAAAGAAATTTTTAACAGAATTAAAAATAGTTACGAAAAAAGTTAATTTTTTAACAGTTTTTGAATAAAAAAGTTAACTTTTTAACAGTTTTTTGAAAAAACAATTAACTTTTTAACAGTTTCTGTTAAGTTCTATACTGTATATTAACATTTATTTATTTTTTTCAAATTTTTTTTTAATAAAGAAGACTATTTTAGATATTGGTTAGTCCTGAAATTTTTTGCAAAAAGTTATATAAAAAAAGTTATGAATTTTGAAAGAAATAAAAATTAACTTTTGTAAAAGAAACGAAAGTATATAAAAGAAAAAAAGGGACGATACCCTTAAATTTTATTAATTAAAATAAAATTACAAAGAGGGGACAATCAACCTTACCCTTTTATAAATAAGGGGGGACATTTAGGAGCATTTACCTCAACCTAACTATTACAATTAAATAAAAATAAACCTAATCTAAACTCTAAACTAATCTAATTAAAATAAAAATTAATCTAAAACATCATTCATTCATCAATCATCACTACTTTCCGTGGAGTCCTCGACATCGTATTTATATTTTGGATCCAATAATAAACGATCCTCTTCATAAGGCAAGTCTTGTTGTCTTTTTACCGCTCTAACCCAATTGCCAAGTAAGAGTTGATGTTCCAAGTTTTCACTAGTTAGTTGGGAACGTCTTTCATCCAAAACTTTTCCTCCAACGCTAAATGCCGATTCAACCGCCACCGTTGAAGCGGGAAAGGCTAAGACTTCTTTTGCAACTATTGAAAGTATAGGATAAATTTCTCTCCTTCTTGACTATCATTGTAAAACATCAAATTCATTTGAATTTGGATCTTGATTTAATTCAAAGTTGGTAGTGAAATAAGTTTCTAACTCCACGGGAATGTTTGATGATGATGAAGATGAACCTCGAGAAGGACCACGTTTTTTACTATACAAATTTGCAAAAAAAAACTATATAGATCCCCACTAGAAGAACTTCATTGAGAAATAGAGAAATCATCTTCATGTGTTGACTTTGAGAAGTGTTTCCATATAAGCTATTATACTCATTAAAAAGGTTCACCAAATCATTTTTTGTATTTTGAACAATAATTGACGGAAGTTCATTATCACCGTCACCATCGGGATATAACTTCAAATAATAATAAGCTACAATGCACTCTAAATCATCCAATTTAACTCGGGGATCTAATAACTTTGCAACCAAAAAGAGAGACGGAATAGTGTCAAAATATTTAAGCCACTTTTCTCTCATGAAAACAATGCAATCTTTTAAAACAGGGCATTGTCTTAAATTGTCAAAACTAGTAACAATTGCAACACAATGCTCAAGCACCAATACGGAAGTTGGATAATAAACTCCCGAAAAAGCCAAAGTAGCGCTATTGAAAATCTATAACAATTCACATAAATTAGTGCATGCATTCCATTGATAAGTAAGTAGAGGTTCATTACAGTCAATTGAAATAAAAAATTGTATAAGGAGATCTTTATAAACAAAACCATCGGTTAACATTTTGTAGGTGGAATTCCACCTAGTTGGAACATCGTAAGTAAAATATTTGTCCGCCACACCTTTACTTCTTAAAAATTTGATCCATTTTTTTGTATTAATTTTTTTTTAGAAATAAATTGAATACATTGTCTAATTGGCTTAACATAAACCTCTAATGCTTCCAAACCATCTGTAACACATAAGTTAATAATATGACATAAACATCTAATATGAAAAAACTTTCCACCAAGTGTGAGTTGACAAACGGTAATTAATTCGGGTAAACTAGCCGTATTGGCACTTACGTTCTCAAATGAAATAGTAAATATTTTATTTAAAATACCATACTCAACAAAAATCTCAAGCAATTTTGCACAAATATTTTTCGCGGAATGTGGTGGCTCAAAATCTTTATAAGCAATTAATCTTTTTTGGATAGTCCATGAATTATCTATCAAATGGCAAGTAACGCCCAAATAAGTATTTATTTGCCAATGATCACTCCAACCATCGGTACAAATTGGAACTTTGTTTTCTAAATTTGATAAAACACCAATTAAATCTTTTTTATATCTTTTCACCACTCTAGTAATATCACGTACGAGATTCGTACGTGGTACTATCGTGACGGCGGAATTTAAAGAAAGTCGAACAAAATTTCCATAATAATCATCATCCGCAAAATTAAAAGGAAGACCTTTAACGCAAACTAATTTGACTAGTTCATCTCTATAAACCCACTTATCAAATTTTAAAAGGACGGAAGGGGAAGACGAACCTTGTGCACCCGAACCCGAACTATGTTGATATTGTAATTGAGTTTGATTAGTGTAAATGCCAAGTTTCTCGGGATGTTTTGACACGGTATGCCCGTTGAGCGTCCCATGCCCTCCGCCTCTTTTGAATGAGTAAACTTTGGAACAATAGTTGCAATGTGCTTTAAGATTATAGTCATCTTCAGGAGTAATTTTTCTTTTTGTGAAATGGATCGCGAAAGTATCAGATTGCGGCTCTCTTTCTCTAGGAGGTTGAGGCGGTTGACGTTGTCCCCGACCCCGACCACCTCCCCTAGCTCGCCCCTACCCCTCCTACTACCACCACTTTCAATTTCAACAATTTCTTCTTCCTCACTTTGTTAGGTATTTGGATTTTGATAATCAAAATCATCGTTGGGGGAGGAAGAACCAACATGTTCCTTGCCTAAATTGCTTCTTCTTTGGTTTGAAGCCATTTGGGTTAGGAAAAATGAAGATTGGAAATGAAATCTAGCTTAAAATGGATGAAAATGAAGAAAAACACTAATTTTGTTAAAAAACTAACTGAAAATGAGGTAATATTTAACTGAAAATTAGATGAGAGTAAGAGAATATGTGAATATTTTAGAGTAGAAGATATTAAAAGAGAAAGAGTAGAGATAAATAATGTGGAAATAAAATGGGAGGAGGGAGGTGATATTTATAGTTAAATTTAATTAGTCAAAAAATTTTTTTTTGTTAAATCCGTTACTTACTAACTAACTGAAAAGGGGGGGGGGACAGGGCGACAGGCCGGCACACAGGCATGCGGCAGGCCCAACTCTAAGCCCAACGGTCATATGACCGTTTCATTTGAATTTCAAATTCGGTTCAACCGGCTGTTTAACCGTCGGTTTTAACCGGCGGTTGAACGGGTCCTTACCTCCCAACCGTAACCGAACTGCCAAAAACCCATTTTTGGTTAAGCCTATCCGGTCCAACCGCATTGACCGATTTTTCACGGTTTTGACCGGTTCAAAACCGGCCAGTTAGCCGGTCCGATTTGTGAAATGGCCACGTCTAACGTTGATAAGAACATTAAAACCCTAATATCTCTATCATGTTTATATATTCTGTTAAGTTCATATAAACATTCAAGAGATTCAATTAAGACATAAGAAAATAAGAACCTAGATTCATTGATTTATGTTACGTCCTCAATTAAATCTATTCTTCTCAACAATGGTCAATGTATCTATGTCCGAGTTACTGTAACAATGGATATCCACAAATTGATTCATAGACCAGCAGTATCTTAACATACAATTGAAGCCTATGAATGATCTTGAAGAAATTTGAGAGAACAAGAACGAGAGAGAGATAGGAAGAATTAAAACCTTAGCATAGAGATCAAATTATTACTTACCTCAATCCACGAATCAAATAAAATTAGCCTCGAAACACCGTTAAAATAAATAAATCTTGTTCTTGAATTTTCAAAATAAATAAAAACCCTAATCTACTATGTACAAGAGAAGAAAAGAGATTAAGAGATAAGAGAAAATAAGAGATGAGAGATATAAAAACTTGTCTAGGGATCCTTTATATAGGAGGAGGAAGGAGGGATTCCTAATTTACAGCCAAAATAGGTCAATTCCTAGTCAAATTAGGATTCTACCGAAAATCCATCACAGATCTGTAGCAAATCTGTTGGAACTGCCCTTTTAATTCTGTGACGGACGAAATCCATCAGTAAAATCCATCGCTGATGCCATGGCCGGCCATGGGTGCGGTCGCTCGGCCATCCATGGCTCAGTCGCCCTGTTTTTCTGCCAAAATGGCGCGACCGCTCCCTTTTGTGCGTGATCGCTCGGCCACTTGGCTTGGTTTCTCGGCCATGGCCTAGTTTTCTCGCCCAGCCTCGGTCACCTGCTGCATTTGGCCGGCCATGCTTGTCTTTGGCCCCATTTTGTGCGGCCAGCCTTCCTAGTTTTAGCCTCAGCCCTTCTACTTCAGATTTGTTGCAGTTTAGCCCATGAACTTCCCCTCTTTTGTACCTTGGTCCATAATTTCCAGTAAATTTCACTTTAGCCCCTGAGCTTTATAATTCCAGTTCACTCCTTAATTTTCCATTTTGCAATTTGGTCCCTAAACTTCCAAAACAAGCTCATATCCTCCATTTTTTGCATAATTTCACTTCAAGGACCCCTGTAGTTTCAAAACACTAACAAAACACATTAAATTCCCAAGGTTTTGAGCATCAAATAAGCTTGGAAACCTATATTTTGGATGGGTGAAACCACATCCATCAACCGCCCTCAAAGTAGAGTTGAATATCGCTATAGGACAGGTCTACGATTTGCTCGGACATCTTTGTGAACCGAGTGATGTATGATTTGGTGGTTTTCGCAGCGCTTTGCTTGTCTCTTATAAGATCAGTTTTTGGCCTCGCAGGATCACATGCTACAACAAAAGAGTTCAAGAAGTTATGCTTGAATTGATTATAGCTTTTGAGGGACTTGTGCTTAAGGGCCAATATCCAATACAAAGCCTTGCCCATGAAGGAAGCAGCTATGGCTTTACACATCACAGCCTACTCCGAGGAGAATAGGACCATTTGTCCTTCAAACCTCCCCATATGTCACTTTGTATTGGTGGAGCCATCATAGTTCTCTATTTGGGGAGGTTTCCCCCTTCGGATTGTCGCCCTGGCAATCTCTTCTGCAAAGACATTCATGGTGCGACCACATTTCGTGGAGAGTTGCTGGTAGGTATCCCACATTTGGTGCATGAACGCTATAAAATTTGGGTTCGTGCTGTCCATTTTTTGTTTCTTTGAGGGAGAAATCTCGGTCTTTCCCTTGGCTTTAGTCATGGGTCGTGATTTGGATTTCTCGAGGAGAGTAGTAGATTCTGCTCTCCCTTCTATCTTCTCATCCAAGTCCTCCTCTTGACCGCGATCAACGAGGGTTGGTTCTAACCTTTTTGTCCCCCTATCTTGACTTGCTAGAGATATTGTGGCAACTCTTTGGGAGAAAATGTGGGAACCTTCCTATAAGGGGACACCACCGTTGGCTTACAACTCAACCAACTCGAGCTGGGCGTCATTTATAGCAATGTCCAAAGCCACGAGCCTAGCCCTTTCAGCTAGAGATTGGTTTCTAGTGAGTATTAATTCAGGAGTGCTAGAAGAGGTGGGGTTTTTTGGACTTGAATTTTGGGGGGCGTTTTATTTACGGGCAGCCTCTAGATTTTTCCTAAGGTCTCTTTGGTAAGGAGTAAGAGACCCTTGGCTGACAGAACGATCATCCAACCTATTAAAGTATGAGGTGCTTGGTCTGGCAGGATTGAGTTGGGAGGGAGAATCTTGGTTATTACCAGGAGAAGTAAGAAAATCGACATTTTGAAAAGGAAAGCCAGTAATTTTTCGAGGGAAGAAAGGAAAAGTGTTTGGAAAAGGTGTTTTTTACGACAAAGACAAAAGATTACACAAGAAAACTAGACGTTTCCCGGCAATGAAACCAATGATGACGCCACGACTTTCGGGGTCTCACTGTATAGGGATATCTGGTTTGTATATGAAGTTTGTACCTATAACACAACAAAAACACGAATCACCGTTATAGACCAAGCCGGAGTTTAATACAGCTTATACCCTCGGGTGTGAGAGTAAGATTTATGAGGATTAATAACTGAGAATAAGACTTGTAATATCTTGGTGAGTTTTGTGTTATGGTTTAGATAATGTGGATTACAATGGCTATTTTTCACTTGCATTGTCCATGGGGAAAAGGTTTGATATTTATAGTAAGTGAGAGTTAACGATAATATTAGCCATGTATCTTTATCTTTTGACCTATGATACATGTACGTGTATGGTGGACTTGTACAATAAAGTAAAATTTACTTCATAGGGATGTCTTTTATTGGATAATGATAGAGATAGCAGGCGCTAGTTGGTACGGCGCCATACGCGTATTGAAGGTGCCTAAGCCACCATTTAATGAGATAGGGATAAGCTGGCTTTTGGCATCAGTATAGGTACAGACCTTTGTATCAATAGCTTTGACTTTAAATGGGAGTCTAGTTGAACAACCGGGAGTCTGGTATGAGAATGCGGTAAAAATAGTTGACACGGTATTGTATATCATGATCATAGCTGACGCAGTCTTGTATATCACGATAATGGCTGACGCTGTCAACTCGTTGGCGGTTTTTACGATCACGGCCTCGACTTTTGCGGTCATGACGCCCACAGTTTTGACTCTAGCAGTCTAAGATTTCGCGTACTTGGATAGGCAACGTCGTTCTTGGCATTTGGATCATATCGATCTTTGTTCCCAGTGTGGAAGGTACGGGCTCATCAAGTTTGATTGTTTCAGGATGGGTAGTGTAGCGTTGTGCGGATTTCTTTTGTTTTTACATCCTTTTGAGTCGCCACCTATATTATTTGTTTGGAAATATAGAAAAACCATTTGAAAAGAGATTTTGGGTTCGGGGCTTAGGTTATGGAATGGGAAGGTCAAGGAGCACCCATTCCACCAAATCCGGAGATCGGTCTTGCTAAAAGAGAGGTTTTCAAAGAAAAAGACATTTTAAATAAGTAAGTAAAAGAGATCCGTTTAATGAGGTTAAACGGAATATAGGATCGATTGCTTCGAGACCATCCCCATGATTTGGGGAGGCTCTAGGCCGATCCTAGGTTTGATTTATTATACCACTCTAACAATCAATTAGAAAGGGAAGAGGAAGATTACCTCGTGTGAAGAGACTCGGACAGAGTTTTGACTCAAGTTTAGAGTCAAATATTGATGTGGACAGAGCTTCGCCTCGATCCTTGATTCGAGCTTCGATGTTTGTTTATCAACAAGGTTGACAAACAAACTTTAGGTGATTTTAGGGGCGATTTACAGGAATCTTTCAGGGAGAGAAACCAGTAAATGTGGGGGTTTTGACTTGAAAAAGTCTGGGCCCCAAAATACTGAAAGTCTTCAAGTATTTATAGGTGTTCAAGATGAGAAGGTGGAGAGATAAAACACCGTGGGAAGGTTCCAGAACCCAAATCTCATTGGATGGCCGGATTGATAAAGTTTTATCCCGAAAGAGGTTGAAATCGGTGAGGAGACTGGCTTCTGCAGGTCTGCAGAAGCTCTTTGTATCACGCGAGACACGCCATTCCGCGCGAGATAAGGCCGTCAGTGGACAATTCTGTCCTTCCCTCGTTATCTCATATGCAGTTTAGTCTAAACTAACGGTCGTTAGTCAAAACTTAACGAAACATGACGAAATGGTGGATTTCTACTTCTTGACTCAAGGCAAGACTTAGAGTGGTATTAATCTGCTCCGATGGATTCAGAATGGGGTGTCTACAGAGCCCCTCATCGACAAGTCTTATGGAAGAAGTCATGTCGACGATAGAAAAGACATCATTCTGGACATCGGGATGGTCGAGCCGTACGGCTTCCTACGTATCTCTATCGGAGAATCAGACCATAACGTAGTTCGACTCCAAAACATGAAAAGGCTGCTTTGGGTATTTTGAAAAATCATTTTGAAAATCGAGGAGATTTTGCTTTTGAAAAGGTAAATTCATACTAAGGAATCAAACCAGGACCCAATTCTGAATATACCTGTCTATCTGAAGATTTGCCTATCTGGGCTCTGAACCTGTGGGGAAATATGTAAGAAAGGCTTACCTGTCCGGTCCTTTGAATCCTGTTGGTTTGGTGACGATTTGCCTGTTTGGGCTCCGAATCGGGCTTTTTGTTGAGGATGACGATTCACCTATTTGGGCATTGATTCGGGCTTTTGATTTGATGATTCACCTATCTGGGTGTTGAATCGGGCTTTTCTTTTGACAATTCACCTGTCTAGGCATTGAATCGGGCTTTTAATTTTGACGATTCACCTGTCTCGGCTCTGAATCGGGCTTTTGTGATGACGGTTCACATGTATGGGCGTTGAACCGGGCTTTTTGATTTGACGATTCACCTGTCTGGGTGTTGAACCGTGTGGGATGACTTGATCTCTGGATCAATCATTTTCGGGCAACTGGTGCCGTATTGGGCGATTGTGCGGGTGTCACGTTCGGCTCGTTCCGTGACTTGCGGTCCCAATTTTTCCATGTTTCCTTGCTAGTGTATCACTTCCAAGGGTAAATGTGTCAAAATTTTGAATTTTGACGTTGCGTAGACGCTTATTGTCGAGGACAATTTCGTACATTTCCAGAGGGGTTGTCTCGTGCGGTATGGCATGTATCACGCGAGACAATGACTGTCGAGGCAATATAACAGCAGCTGTTGTTTATTTTGAAAACCCCCATTTTCAAATTTTCTTTCCAAGCTTGAGCGAAGGCATTTTTTTCCTGGGATTTTTGGTGCTTTGCTTGTCAATTTTTTCCTTCAATCATCCTTCAATCCCTTCTTCTCCCCTCATCAATGGCGCAAGAGAGAAAGAACCCAACCTTCGTAGCCATTTGCTCGGGAAGGACTATCCAAGGGACGAACTCACTTTCGATCGGAATATGTACATTTCTCATGCCATTCGCAAGGGTTTGGTAAGAGTTTCTTTCTCAGTTCTTGCTCCATGCTTGGCGTTGTATTGAATTCATGTCTTTTGAATTCCCCAATTTCATCAAATTGGCAAATTTTTTTCTTTTGTCTAGAACTTGGTTCTATCTTGATGCATGCTCCGTTTTTGTCAATTGTTAATGTTGCATTGTGCATGTATGACTTCCCTACATATCATGGATTGTAGGAGGGATCAATTTAGGTAGTTGAATGCATCTTTGGGCATGTCTTTCTAGTGTGCACGCCAAGTGTTCGATGAAATGCCTCAATGAAAATTTTCTTTTATTTCTTTGAATTTTTGCCATAGGATGATCTCTAATGTTGCTTCCTTGCTTTTCCTCTGTTTTGCAGTCGTATAGGCCAACTAAAAACTCCCGTGGGAGCCCGAAGTTTGCCAAGGCTTTGTGGGACAAAGTCAAGGACTTGAATGGAGTTCGGGCTAGGATGACTCAAACGGGGCTCCTTACCTTTGTTGATAATATCCGGGGAATGAGGCGAATTCCCCAGGTCCTTCAGGCGATCAGAGAGAGGTGGTGGGACACTACCCACACGGTCCATCTTCGCTTCGGGGAAGCTACTATGACCTCGACAGATTTTCTTGCTATCACCGGGTTGGAGTTCACCAGCGTTGCCCTCCCGAAGACTGCGGGTTACAAGCCTGCGAGTCCATCCATATGGAGGCAGTTGGTTGGTTTTGTCGCTAACAAGGTTAAGGGGTTTGCTGCTGAGCTGTCACCCCTCCGTGCTCAGCTCGAGGCTTATGCGGATAAGCCAAATGCGGATGCAGATCGGTTGGTGAGAGGTGCTCTCTGGTATATTCTATCAGAGACTATCTTTGCTAACCATTCTTCTACGGCTCGCCTCGCTCTCTTGGGTTTGTTAGTTGATCTGGATGCGGTGAGGACATATGATTGGGGCTCAGCCGGGCTGGCCTTCTGTTATCACGCTATGGATGAGGCGTGTAGGCATACCAAGAATACTCTGTCTGGGTATTCTTATGCTTGGGAGGTATGCTTTTGATTCTGTCTTTGTCCTTTATCTGTACCATTTGCCTGAGTTTTGTATCGAATCTGTTCTGCTTTCTTGTACAGATATGGGGGTATGTCGTCTTTGGATTGTACAAGTTTGAGCTGGATAGCCGGGACCCTCTGTTTTCGAATATCAAGAGGTGGAGCCATCCCAACCGGACCGTGGATGAGGAGGAGGGAGATCAGGACTGGACCCTGACCATTGCGGAGGCGCGGGCCATGCTGGATACCTTTGAGTTTGAGCGGATGGGCCTGTATCCATGGACCTTGGTGGAACGAGAGGTTCATTGGGCCTGGGAGGCTATTGAGATGCAGAGGATCTTGGTATCGCTGGAGGGGGATACCATGTATCTGGGAAAGTGAGTCTTCCCTCCGCCAAGGGCGATGTACCCCACCCACTTCATTCCTGACGATGATTATGCCGATCTTGTGAATGGTTGTGCGGCGGCGGATTGCATTGTCCGAGGGGCTTCATATGAGGAGTTCTTGCCTCGACTGATGGGTCCCCTTTTGGTAGGTGATAGGCGGTCACGTGCCCGAGCTTCTACCTCTGCCTCAGCCTCGGGTTCGTCAGCCCCAAGCTCTTCTTCACAGTATGCAGGTCCTGTTCCTTTTGCGCCGAATTATGGTCCTTTGAGCTATACGTACATGATGGGGAGCATGCCGATGGTGGGCCATATTGCGATCCCGGATCAGATTCCTGAGGGTTATCACCTCCCTTCTGGTGCCTCTTCGGTATATTTCTGTTCATATTATTTCCCGTATTCGTCCATATATGTGTATATGTCCGATCCTTTCTGAGGGTTTTCTCTTTGTGATTAGGTCATCATGTCCGCGGGTGATTATAACCATAGGGCGAGCAGGATGGCCGGCTTGATGGCCATGGTGTCTGATCTGTCTGAGCGGGTATTTCACAAGGCGGCCTCGGCGGCGTCGACTAATGCTTCTTCAGTGACCCCTACCTGCGGAGCCAAGCGGTCAAGGAGGGATGGTAGCCCCAACGGTGGTGAAGGTGGAGGTACCGGCGGCTCGAGTGACTTGATGGCGTGATCCCCCTTTTCACCCCATTCATTTCTTGAAAACTTGTAAATATTGGCCGTGTGGGCCCAGACAATTTTTTCTTTCTTTTGTACATGTTAGCACGTAGGTAGCACAAAAACAAGATTTTCTTAATTCCTAATCCTAGGTCTAATTAATTTTTTAACTTTCTCGACTTCCATGATGGAAATGAAATGACCATTCGGGTCAAAGTTTTGAGCTTGGTTTTGGTGCCTGTACTGCATATTAGGAACTATTAATGCAGGTTTTCGAGACTTGCTTCGTCAAGTCGGGGCTAGATTGCTTGTTTGCGCAGGAATGCTGCTGGATTTGCCGAAGGGATGTATCGCGCGGGACAAGGTATCTCGCGCGAGACACACTACTCAGGCGAAATTCTTTTCCTTCTTCGAACAGGATTCTGTCAGTTATCCCTATATATAAACACCCTGTGGTCCGGCCAGATAACCCATTCTAGCCTCTCAAACTCTAGAGATATTCTGTTAGGGTCGAATTCTTACCTTTTTTTTTCAACCTTGTGATCCATGGCTTCCAAGGAGATCGTCCCAACGTCCATGATTGTTGATGATTTTTCTATGCCGTCTGACGTAGTCGAAGCGTTCAATCAAGCATCAAGAGACTTTGTGAGGTCGTTTCGTAATCGATCTCGCAATAAGTTTATAGCAAAATTTGGATTCAGAATCCTTTTTACCTCGAAGAACCTACAACCGGATTAAAATCTTCTGCAAGGCGCTGCTCAATTTTGGGATTCTTCTGTTCATCTCTTTAATTTTTCTCTTAATGAGATGGTGCCTACTGTTGAGGAATTCGCCATTATCTTGGATATGTCGTTGACTGGTGAGATTGTTGTTCCTAAATACAATAGGAATCATTCAGAGGCTTTGAATGAATTGCTAGGAATCCCCCTTGACACTTGCTATGAGTTGGTTCGACGCAGACGGGTGGATTGCTCTTCTTTTCCTGAATACTTCAGCGGAGATTCAGATGACGAGGTCTTCCATGTTTACAAACAAAATTTTCTGGCACTTCAGCGGAGATTCAGATGACGAGGTCTTCCATGTTTACAAACAAAATTTTCTGGCCCTTTCTCTTTTTGCAGATGTTTTGTTCACGTGCAGGGAAGGCTTGGTTGACTCCCAATTGGTGGAAATTGTTTTGCAGACTAGGAAACGTTCTAGGAACATTATTCCGCTAATCTTGGGTGAGACCCTTCATGGTCTTGATGAGTTGTATAGGACCGGTGTCATGACTCAGGGGAGTCCTCTTTTGTTGACTATTTGGCTTAGGGAGCATCCCAAGTTGGTAGATCCTCCGTCGGAGTATTCCCCATTTACCTACCATATTAGGAAGTTGCTGTTCAAGGATCTTTCTGTAGATGAGTGGGCTAAGTTGATTGCAAAGGCCACTACTGCAGATATTGCTTGGTGTCCACCTTATTGGAGGTTGAACAAGTATGTTGCCAATACCAAGGGTTTTGACAGGGTTGTTCTACCGGGTTTGCGAGATTCCTCCTTTTACTTTTCCAAGCGGGTGCTTCGTCAGTTTGGCCAGCAACAGGATACTTATCTTTTCGAAGGAGCTTCTCGTGAGGTGTCCTATATCGGTGTAGAGTTTGCGAAGGTGCTAGCTCAAGCATGGGGTGAAGGAACTAATCGAGATCGCTGGTCGAACCTTCGAACTTTTGATGCAAGCGTCTTCTTATCTGACAAGTATTTGGATTGGTTCCTTCATACCGGCCACCCTAGTGTGGAGAAGATTGATGATCTGCGGCTTTCACTGTTAGTGAATTCCTTCGTAGCTAGCAGTATTTTGCGAAGGAGTGAGGCCCAGTCTGATCATGATAATGTACGGACTGATCCAATCCAAGATTTTCTTGATGGGGATTGGTACGAGCGACGAGGTAAGGGTCTCCCTGAAAAGATGCAAGCCTTGGATAGGCCCAATGTCTTCAAAAGGCTTTCGGAATCTGTTTTCAATCGCCTTGAGGGATGCTCTGCTTCGAATGGTCCGAAGCGCAAGAGAGATCGAGATGACGGGGGTGATCATGTTCGTCGGCCTACTAAATCAATGAAAAGCTAGATCCTAAGGGGTACCAAGAGATTGCTTTGATAGATCAATAGTTTTATTATATTATTATTTTTTTCAAGATGGTTAGCTTAGCAAATTAGTCGTTGTGGTTAGGATTTCCCTTTTGTTATTAATAAAATTCATTTGATTAATAAAAGGACAAAATTTGATTTATTTATTTGATTAGACCGAACCCGAAGGCTGCCTACGTTCCTCTTTTACAGCAATTAAATAAGAGGCTAAGGTCTAACGTAGTTCATTTTTGAGAGAAAAATGACAAAATACCACTTCAGGCCGAAAGGTAGTCTCGCGCGGGACAAGGCCTCCTCTTTTTTTTTTTTTATGTACACCCTTTCTTTTGCCTAGACCGCCCCTTCGGGTTTTCAATCTAGCGGGCTTCTTTTCTTGTGCAGGCTCTAATTTTTGCCTAGGCCGTCCCCTTCGGGATTTTCAACCTAGCGAGCATTTTTTTTTAGAGGCCAAGTCACGCGAAGTATTTCTTAAGCTTGTCCATGTTGACCGGCTTCGGTAGCTGATCTCCGTCTAAGTCCACTAGCTGAAGGGCTCCCCCAGAGAATATCTTCACGATGTAGGGCCCTATCCATCTTGGTCCCTACTTGCCTAGAGGGTTGAAAGGTCCAGGACGATGTTCACGGAGAACCAGGTCGCCTACTCTGATATTTCTTGTCTTGACCTTTTTGTTGAAAGCTCTCGCCATTCTTCTTTGGTAAGCTTGAGTGTGTTCGACTGCTTTCAGCCTCCTTTCGTCTAGCAAGGCTAACTCTTCGTATCTGCTTTCTAGCCAGTCGACTTCATTCACTTGGTTTTCTAGGAGAACCCTTAGTGATGGTATTTCAATTCTATTGGCAGAACAGCCTCCATTCCGAATGTAAGGCATAGGGATTCCCCCCTGTAGCTATTCGAACTGAAGTGCGGTATCCCCAAAGTGCGAAGGGTAGCTTGTCGGGCCAGTCTTTCCCAGTCACTGCCATTTTTCTGATGATGATTTCGATTGTTTTGTTTGCGGCTTCAACTGCTACATTCGTCTGAGGCCTGTAAGGAGATGACTTATGCCTTATGATTTTGTACTCTGTTAAGAGGCGATCGGCTTCTTTCTCGAAGTGGAAGCCATTATCAGATATCATCTCTTGCGGGACCCCATATCGGCAGATGATGTTGTGCTTGATGAATTCTGCTACCTTTCTGGCATTCAAAACTTTATAGGAGGCGGCCTCGATCCATTTAGTGAAATAGTAGATGGCTACCAAGACTAAACAGTGTCCATTGGCTCCTGCGGGTGTGACTTTTCCAATCACATCTATGCTCCATGTTGAGAACGGCCAAGGAGACGTCATAGGGTACAACAAGGAAGGCGGTGCGTGCTGAAGATTGGCGTGTATCTGACACTTATGGCATTTCTTGACCATGCTGGTACAGTCGGCTTCCATGGTTAACCAAAAGTACCCTTGTCTGATGATCTTTTTGGCGAGCATGTTTCCGCTCATGTGGGTTCTACATACTCCTTGATGAACATGGTCCATTATTTCTTGGGCCTCTTCTTCGGTGGTACAACAGAGGTTTCCCTGGGAGTATTTTTTGAATAGACGGCTAGCAATGATGACGTAATTAGCTGCCAGCCTTTTAAGGGCGATCTGAGTCTTCTGGTCGGTCTCAGGCGGAATGGTTCCATCTAGGATGAAATACCAAATGTCATGGTACCACGGTTTCTTTTTGGAGTCCTTAACGGTGGCACATTCAGATGACCACTTGTCTTTGCAGTCATGAAGATTTATAACGGCGCAGTAGGCAGGAATCGCGCGCCGGGTTATTTTGAAGGGTTTTACTGCTTTTCCTGCAGGGATTTCAACCAAGGAAGCAAGTGTAGCCAATGCGTCCGTAAACCAGTTTTTGTCTCTAGGAAGATAGTGGAACGAGATATCCTGAAATTATTGTACCAACTCTTGGAGGTGGGCATTGTATCTTTGAAGGGTTGGATCTTGGATCCTCCACTTTTTCAGTGTCTGATTGATGATCAACTGGGAGTCCCCAAATACCTCAAGTTCGATTACGTTGCGCTCTAAGGCTGCTTCGAGTCCCGCTATGCAAGCTTCATATTCCGCGGTGTTGTTGGTGGCGTCAAAGTCAAGACGTATTGCTAGTGGAGTATAGATGTCGTCGGGATCTACTAACAACATTCCGATGCCGAAACCTTTCTTATTGGCTGCGCCATCAAAAAATAATTGCCACTTATTTTCGTCTTCTATACTCATGATGTCTTCATCAGGGAATCGCGGGTCTTCCCCCTTCACTTCGTCGCAAGGAAATTCGGCCAACTGATCTGCGAATACACTGCCCCTGACGGATTTCTGAGTGACGTAAGTGATATCATATCCCGCGAGCATGAAATACCACTTAGCCAGTCGCGAAGACAAATTTGATTTGTCTAGGATGTACTTCAAAGGATCCATTCTTGCGATGAGACGAACCGGGAAGGCTTCCATGTAGTGCTTTAGTCTCTGTGATACCCAGACAAGAGCAGCGCAAGATTTGTCGAGTGGAGAGTAGTTGATTTCGCTGCCTTGGAATCTGCGGCTGACAAAGTAGATCGCATTCTCTGTGTGTGAAGCAGGCTGTTCTTGAGCGAGCATAGCCCCTAGCGCGTTGTCAGTAACCGTGAGGTATAGCTTTAAGGGTTTTTCCTTGTGCGGTGGAACCAGGATGGGTGGGGAAGTTAAGTAGTGCTTAACTTCCTCGAATGCTTCTTGACATTCCTAGATCCATTCTTGAGGTGCGTTTTTCTTAAGTAGATTGAAGATAGGATCGCACATTGTAGTCAGTTGATTGATGAATCGACTGATGTATTGGAGTCTGCCCATGAATCCCTTTACTTCTTTCTGTGTTCTGGGTGAAGGCATGTCTATGATGGCCTTTATATTGGCGAGGTCTGCTTCTATGCCATGCTCGGTGACCATGTACCTTAAGACTTTTCCTTTGACCACTCCGAATGAGCATTTTGCGAGGTTGAGCCTCATCTTGTGTTGTCTCAGTCGATTGAAGAATTTTTTGAGATCTCTAATGTGCTGACCGCTGTCCCTTTTGAGTGGATAATCATGTCGTCCATGTATACCTCTATTTCCTTGTGGATCATGTCATGGAATAGTGTCGTGACTGCCCTTTGGTAAGTAGCCCCAGCGTTTTTGAGACCAAACGGCATGACCGTATAACAGAATGTCCCCCGAGGTGTGGTGAATGCCGTTTTGTGCTGGTCTTCCTCTGCCAAGAGGATTTGGTTTTACCCCGCGAAGTCGTCGAAGAATAAACGGACTTCGTATGCTGCGGTGGCGTCGACCAACATATCTATGTTTAGTAGTGGGAAGTCATCTTTAGGGGATGCCTTGTTTAAGTCTCTGAAGTCAACACAGACTCGTATTTTTCCATTCGACTTGGCTACCTGTACTGTGTTGGCCAGCCATATCGGATACTCAATCACTTTGATAAACCCTACGTTCAAGAGTTTCATGATATCTTCTTTCACTTGCATTGACCATTCGGGCTTGATTGTGCGCAGTTTTTGTTTGACTGGTTTGGCGTTGGGTAGCAGCGGTATTTTGTGTTCTACGATCGACTGATTTAACCCAGGCATATCTTTGTAGGACCAAGCGAAGACGTCGACATATTCTCTGAGGAGTTGCGTTAAGGTTTCCCTGTCTTCTCCCTTGAAGAAGCTGTCGATCTTTGTTTCTCTGGGGTCTTCTGTTGTCCCGAGATTAACCGTTTGCATTTCTTCATTGTCAACGGGGCCATTCTTTCCACAACGACCTACTTGCTTTGCTAATTCTTTTTAAAAAAATTCATTTTCTTGGTGTATCTCATCATATGATTCATTATTAACTCGTTCGTTATATTGATTATTATTAGTTAATTCATCATTCACGATGTTAGCAATCTCAGGGTACTCGGAAAGATCAAAGTTTTCATTAAGGAAGTAAGGGAATACATGTTCGGCCACCACCTCGATTTCCTCTTGAGTGAGTTTATCAGAGGTGGAGCCTGACTCTAAAGTGAAAGTTACAGGGCCTATCTTCCTGCGGGGATGGGGAGTACAACCAAGCTCTTTGATCATGAAGTCTTCATCAACAACTGGTCCCCCGGTGACATGCCAGTTTAGAATTGGCTCATCACATTTCTGTATTAGCTTTGTGTAATCAATAGTTGGAGCATCCCCGTTGGAGATTGCATGGATCTGGCTGTCTTCTAATCGGCACAGGTTCTCGAACTGTCGTAGCATGTCTTTTCCCAACACAAAGTCCCATTTGCTGGTCATTTCTGCCTTTGTGCCCCACAAATCTTTAGGGATTAGTGGGACGGGTTCTGTTTCATCTGGCGAAGCATCGCAGTCGCTAAAAATTTCAAAGCCTGGTTGGCGTTTCCCTTTATCGTCAGTCCATGGTTCTGAAAAGATAAAGTATGGGATGCTTTCCCCTTCCCGAACAAAGTAGCCATTGAGCGTCTTTCGATATGGTTCGAGTTTGCAGTTTTTGACCTTTTGTAAGTACCCAAATCTGGCTCATGCCTTCCAGTTAAGTTTTTCGGCAATTCCCCGAACTTTCCTAAAGTTCAGGGGCAATTCTGGAACTTTCCCAAACCTTCCAAGGGGTGAAGGACTTGCTAGGAATTAAAATTCCAAGCAGTCCATCACTGGAAGGGAGTTTCTAGGCGCCACCTTGCATGGTTCTAGAAACAGGCTGAGTCACAAAAGGATAATGTCGTACGGCTTCATTAGCCAGAGGTTAATGCCGCACGGCTTCATTAGGAAGCACAAATCAGCCTATAAATAGAGGCCTCCTCTACCCATTTTGATATACAAATTTTGAGTACTGTTACTCTGCCCAACTGAAACCACGAATTTCCAGTAGCCAAAACTCACTAAAATCACCTCCCTCCTCTCCAAAATACATCCAAAGTCACTCCTTCCTT
This sequence comes from Adenophora triphylla var. japonica, assembly GCA_022495995.1. Taxonomy (NCBI): domain Eukaryota; kingdom Viridiplantae; phylum Streptophyta; class Magnoliopsida; order Asterales; family Campanulaceae; genus Adenophora; species Adenophora triphylla. Next base: position 64,956 of record JAFEMH010004541.1, on the reverse strand, counting down.
AGGAAAACCCCAAGGGAGATAGAGGAAAACCACCATTGATAACCTCTCCTTTCTCTTTGAAATATACTTGTTATATTGTCATATTGCTTATTTGCCATTTATTGCCATTATATGTGATATATTGTCATAAAAATCATATCTTTACTATGTAGACATCATATCCCCTTTTCCCCCCAACACATGGGATTCATGGAGAATCCATCCCAAGGATGAACAAGGGCCCACAAGTGGCTTGTTTTAGGGAGGATTCCTCACATGATGATGTGAAAAATGTCATCTTTACTATATAAAAATGTCATCTTTACATAAAAATGTCATCTTTATCATTATTATGTCATTCCCTTTCCCTTGACCTTGCTTCCAAGGATTGTCCACCTAAAAAGGTTCTTAAAGGACATAGGAAAGCCTCAAAGGTCTTCCCTTTACATTCATATCCTTAGTTTTCATAGTGTTTATTACACTCATTTCCATAAAAATGCAATCTTTACTTTCCAATGCAACTTCCCCATGTCCCTCATGGTTGGATCACTCTCCAAGGATTGTCTAGTGACCTTCCTAAGGCACGAAAGACATAGGATGAGTATAAAGATCCAATCTTTATACCCCTCCCCTTGGTCCCTTTGGTACTTGAAGCATCTCATGGGGCGGATCGATGTAAAGGTCTCATCTTTACATCGTTTCCTCCATTAAAGATGCCATAGTTGAAGTCCCTTTAGAAACGGACGAACCGTAGCCCTTACATCTCCGATCATCACTTGAGATGAGCATAAATGTCCCTAGTAAGCTCAAATCGTCTCAAGATGTAGGATTGATGGGCAAAGGCTCTTCCTTTCTAAAGAGACTCATTCTTGGACTCTAAACGTGTCCCTAATCCGATCACATATTTAAAACACACCAAGGCTCTCAAGCCTAATATGGTTGATTATCCCAACGGGAGGGTGAAAAAGGTCACATAATGATGATCATAAGTCCAAGATGAGCACGGGATCAAAATCCCGAACACATCAAAATCCAAGGAATCCCGAGCGATAACCAACTCAAATGGTTTATATGTCCGGAAGACAACTTGGCACATTCCCTCCCTTTTCAAATCACACACACACATGAGAGCACAAAACAAGCACAAAAATTGGATCTAGGAAGACTTGCTTTAGCAAGGCTTCTTGGGTGAACGCCAAACATTCTTCCCAAGGAGTAACTTAACCTCCGTACCCTATTCCTTTTTTTCAAAGTTTTGAGGAAATCGAAATGGCGTGGCGACTCCGTTTTTTAATTAAACCAGATGTCTTCAAACCGATGTGAAGCGGTGACCCCTTCCACACGAGAAAGCGGTTCACAAAAAACCCGCGATCTTGGGCCCACATTCACACCTTTGGGTCATTGTAGCCTTTGTACGCGGTTCCTTCCCACTTTACTTGAGTGAAGTCCCACTCTTCTTCGTCATTTTCATCGCGGATGGAAATAATGTATCCTAGGCCATGCTTCGTGTGTGGTGGGGGAACCGGTGGTGGTTCCGTTATCCCTTGCAAGTGTTTTCCAAGTCTCAAGCCAGGAAAGTACCCTTTCGCTTGCATCATTCTCCAAATAGGAAGGTTTTCGGAAAACTGAAGTGCTTTGGAGTAATCATTTTCATTGCAAGTTTCTATGACATTCACAGTGCTTTCTTTCTCAATCTCGAAGCCACTGAACAAGTAATCAGAAGTGCTGTGCTATACCTCAAGAATAGGACTAGCAGTTGTAAGTACCCAAATCTGGCTCATGCCTTCCGGTTAAATTTCCCGGCAATTTCGGTAAGTTTCCCGGTAATTCCCCGGACCTTCCTAGTGTTCCGGAAATATTCCAGAACTGTTCCAAATTAATTATGGACTGAAAGGGAAGCTTCCCAATTAAGAAACACATTTTTCTTAATTGGGAGGAAGCTTCTAGAATTTGCCACCTTGCATGTTTCTAGAAATGCTGAGTCACAAGGGATAATGTCGCACGGCTGCATTAGCTCGAGGTCTCTGGCCGCACGGCTTCATTAGCCTTATCCAGACTGCCTATAAATAGAGTCCTCCTCTACCCATTTTGATCATTAACAAAAAGCATAATACTCTCATAATACGAAGAATACCCCCCAAAGAGCTGCTGGAAGTCCAAGAAGGTGAAGAAGAAGGCCAAGAAGTCACCTCCCTCCTCCTTGAAGATCCCAAGATCAAGTCCTCCTCCTAGCTCCGTCCAAAGAAGAAGAAGGAAGCCATTGGTAACCTCGCACGCCCTAACCTTGCATCTTAAATTGCTATATGTGATTCTACTTGCTCATTGCATTCATATATCGCTTCTATCTTGCTTGGGACTTGGCATTCATAGTTAAAGATCATATCTTTATCCCCCTTTCCCCCTTTGCATGCATTAGGCATCCTTTGCCATTAAAGATGTAATCTTTGAATCAAAGGTGCATCCTTTGCACCTAAAAAACCCATTTTTACATAAAAACATCATCTTCTGCATCCTTTGCATATAAAAATCCAACCTTTATGATAAAAATGCATCCTTTGCATATGAAATCTTTCTTCAAGCATCCTTTGCATTAAAGATCATATCTTTATCCTAAATTAGCATCCTATGCTTTTTCAAAATACAATCTTTATGCATCCTTTGCATATTTAAATCCCAATTTCTTCATAAAAATGCATACTTTGCATAAAAATCATGTCTTTATGCATCCTTTGCAAATAAAGATCATTTCTTTAAATCAAATGCATCCTTTGCAACCCAAAAATGTCATCTTTTCACTAAAAATGTCATTTTTACATGCATTCCCCCATGTCCCCATTAGTAACCTTGGAACGGACCGGTGTAAAAGATCCTATCTTTACATCGTTCCTTCCATAAAGGTTTCATAATTTCTTTAGAAAGGAACACCCTTGAACCCTATATCTCCGATTATCACTTAAGATGAGTATGAATCATCTATATGAGCTCGACCGTCTTAAAGTGTAGGATTGATGGGCTAAGGACCCTCCTTTTCTAAAGAACCTCATATTTGACTATAAAGAGAGTCATTCTCTCGATCATGCAAGTCCCGAGTTTAAAAATGCAATGATCACAAGTCCAAGATGAGGACGGGATCATAATCCCGAATACATAAAATCCAAGAAATCCCGAGCGACAACCAATAAATGGTTTGTACGTCCGGAAGACGACTTGGGACATTCCCTCCCCTTTATTTTCAAACACATACACACAAGCAAGCACGATTAATGGGATCTTGGGAGACTTGCTCCGGCAAGGCACCTTGGGTGAACGACGATCCGTTCTTCCCAAGGGGTAACTTAACATCCGAACCCATAAAACCTTTTTTTCAAAGTTTTGAGGTAAAAAAATGGCGTGGCGACTCCGTTTTTCAAATTAAACCGGATGTCTTCAAACTCGCGTGAATTTCCAAAACAAACAAAAAATTTGGGGCACACATTCACAGTTTGGCGACTCCGCTGGGGAGTATCCCAAAGGAGAAAAGCTTTATTTTCAAAACAAAAAATCGATACTCGGTAAATAGGTGGAAACCACTTACCCTTCCTGTACACTCCCTGATGTGGGAGTTGGGATAACCGGTGGTTTAACAATCCCACGTACCAGTATCCTTTTTCGAAAAAAAAAAGTTTTGAAAAAAAAAAGAAAGCTTTTCCCTTTGAGCGGGTTAGACTCCCGTCGCTGATTTCATTAATCATGCTTGCTTTCTTTACCTTGCATTGCATCATTTGCATCTTGGAATCTGTGCATACTTTGAACGGGAAACAACCCGAAAAATAGCAAAAGGAGTGGAACTGGAAAATTGATCCATGCGGTCGTACGGCTCAATCCTCCTTGGATTACCGACCGGGCGACCTCGGTGGCAATTCCACCGGGAAAAATCATGGTTAATCTGGCGGTCCTAGCGGCTTGGGGCTACTCGGCTCCATGAGCGGTAGGGCTCCCGAGAAAATTTACGTGCTTACGTGTTGCATTTTCCCCGTCCCGAAAATCATTCCTTTAAAACACATTTATGAAAATCTCTGTTTTAACTCAAAAAGGAACATTTTTAGGAGACCGCACACTACGCGCACCTGATATATCCTGTACACTTTGCACGCACGTCCTTCAAACCCGAGGGTGGTTCCAGCTGCGATCACGGACAGCCTTACGATGCTCCCGGGCGCGCACGGAATCATCTCAACCTCCCCATGGCAGCCAGTGTCGACCAATGCACAGTCCGTGTCACACGTTTCAAAAAATCGTGACTTTTGGTTGGTTTTTGGTCTAGTCCGTGTCATATAGCCCAGTTGCATACCCCCGTAAAGGTCAAGCCTTAGTTCATAACGGAAGAGGAACTCTGCCAAAATTCCGACAAGGAGAAATTGGCGAGATCTCGACTCCGACATTGACTTTGACCTTGACCCGCACGGAATGCGTAAGAGTCGAGACCGAGTCTTTGCCAACAAATCAAAAGATCTTTCGCTCAAGCGAAGCTCTGACAAAATTCCGACAAGGAAAAAATTGGCAAGATCTTGACCCGGTATTGACTTCGATTCTGACTCACGCCCGGCCTATGCAACGAAGTTCAATGTGACATTGTGTCATCCGGCTTTTGCCGCCCGACCCATGCCTATTATCTTCTCGGACATTACCGAAAGTCAAAACGTCATTCGCTCAAGCGAAATTCTGCAACTGGCAACCTGCTAAAAGAAATTAAGATACATAATCAAACTAATGTGTCTGCCATGACAAGAAAGGGATACTCGGAAACCTCAGAGTCACTCCATGCCACTCGAACTGGCCTCTCCCCTCTTCTTCCCCCTTCGAGTCTTCTTCTTCTCAACAGGAAAAATGGCGGTCTTCCTCCTACCGAGCTCTGGTATAGGAACAGGATCTATCAAATCAGCCTCTGTCAGGGCCTTAGTAGCCCTAGCGTTATCTCTCATCTCCTGTAGTCGGGCTGGTAAAGTAGGAGTCCTCCTCTCTTGTCTCTTGACATAAGCCTCATAGTCGGTCACAGCGTCTCCACTCCTGTCATGAGGGTTGGCCCTCGCCTCGGCCCTCCTCCTCTCGAGCGTCGGGTCCTCCGCACCCACAATGGCCTCACGCCGTCTCAAAATAGCCATCTGAGTCTATCCCAAATGCCTCTCGTACCAATCCAGGTACCAAGTGGTCAGGAACACCGGTCTCGGACGCCTGAGGATAACCCGAGGAGGAAAGGCGTCATACCTCCATGCTCGGGACAGAAATGGAAATACCGCAGGATCATCCATAGAAACAGGAGCCACCACCCTGGTGGCTATATCATCAAAGTCCTCCAAAGGAACCTGCTCAAGCCGAGGCTGTCTCGAGAACCAAGGACGGAATATAGAAGGCTGGGTGAGAAAGCCAGGAAGCATGACCACATGAGACCCGATCTGAAGCACTCTGCGAGTCTCCACCCGCCAACAAGGCATTGACCATCGATATCTTACGTGGCGACCAGCCATCCAACGCTCCCATGAGCCACGATCATCAAAATCTACAGCAACCCCTCTCATGGCGAATGTCCAAGGCTTGATCATATCAGGAGTTTCCCGAAGAATCCCCAAGCGCTCCATCGGCCACGCGAGTCAAGAGGAACGGGCTGCCCCGTACATATACCGCCTCCCGTAGCTTGACCTATCGAGAGCATGGAAAGTCTCCCCAAAGATCAAAGGTACAACATCTCTGCCCAAGCGACAATGAACGACTACATCCAGCAGAGACCGATGACAGATCCCAAAAGAATAGACCATGAATAAGGTCCCAAACATGCAAAGTGCAAAGGCATCCCAATAGGCATCGTCAAGCAAGCCTAAGCCCCTAAACCTATCGGGAAGGCCGGAAATATCAAAATGATCGGGACACACGAGATCATACCTTGCGCTTCCTCCGGGGAGAGATGAAGGAGGTTGCACAATCTGTCGACGAAAGAAGCCCCTCCAGGCAAAGGAACCGCTATCTCCTCCACCTCCGGGCCACCAAGCAAAGCCCGAAATTCTTCCACGGTCAGAACAACCTCATTGTAAGAAAGGCAAAAGACATGCCTTCTAGTATCCCAAAATGATGAAGAAGCTCTCAAGAGGTCGTAGTCCGGAACCAATTCTTTGAGGGACCATAAGCACTTCACCTTGTACCTTTCTTCAAAGAATGACCTCCTCTCATGCATAATCTCCCGAGACCACTCTTTAAACTTGGTGAAGAATTGCATTTGAGAATTTTGGGATAATTTGGGTGGATTTCTCATGCTCACAGTCCTCTCCATGGTTTTCTCTCCTTCTCCCGAAAATAGCTTTGTTTGAACTGGTGGTTGAAGAAGGTATTTGAATTTGAAATAAAGTGAGACCAGATCTGAAGCAAAATTAAAGGACAGTGTCAGATTCCTGTCCTATCCGCGCGGATGAGTTTGTCAAAAAGAAAAATCTTTACAACAGTCCAAACTGCTACACCAAAGGAATATTTTGTCCCAGCCAAAGCCTGTCCAAGCCAGTCCATGCACCAAACATCTACACCCTTATCAAAAAAAAAAACAAGGCTCATGCAACATTGCATTCATACTGCATTGCATTCATAAAATAAAATCCTAAATTATTACATTCCAAAAAAAAAAAAAGGAGTGTGCATAAAAAAAAAACAAAAAAAAGGGTAACAATAATCCTAAGTCATTACATTCCAAAAAAAAAATGTGCATAAAAAATAAGCTGTATTTGTACAAATCTCAAATCTCAGAAATCAATTCAATCTCAAGTAATCAATCGGAGTCCCCAGCGGCCGACGTCTGCCCCCGGTCCCTCTTGCGACTCGGGCCCGCCTCCTCAGGAGCCATGAAGATCTCAGGCTCAGAATCATCGTCCTCGTCCCCGGAAGAAGGCTCATCAGGACCAACCGGCACGCTCTGATAGGGCAAGCCAAGATCTGCGAAGAAATCATATCCGAAGGTGAAGGCGTCGGACTCCTGGACGTGCGAAGAGGATCCACCATGCTGCCAAACGTGTCCCTGCCCGTAAGGATCTCCGAGAATGACGTGGTCCGAAGGTAGTACCGCGCGAGGATCAAGGAGAGGAGAAAGAGGAGTCTCGGAAGAAGTCTCTGAAGGAATAGGGGAAGCCTCCCGCCTGACAGGCGCCGGCCGTGGTCGCCTCGCCCTAGCCTGAGGAGCCCCGCAAGCAACCATCCTCCTGATAAATCTCTTAGCCCCGATCACTTGTTTCGTCAGCTTCTCAACGACCACCTCCGAAAACTGCACGAAAGCAAAAGCGTCAGAAACAGTTGAAGCGAAAAATGATGACAAAAAAAAAGAAGAGAGAGGTGGGAAGGAAAGCCATACCTTCATACCCGGACGAGGCCGGAAAGCTCGTGGAAGCCACTCAGGCTGAGGAATCTGCACCCTCAATCTAATCCCATCCTGGACGTACGAAAAATCCGTCCAAGGGTACCGCGGGACCCCTAACCCCTCTCTATCCAGAACATGGGGCGTCCTCAGCCTCCTCAAAACAAATACTGGATATGGCTCAATCGCCACAAATGCCGAGAAGTGCTGGCCGGCTCGGTAATCATCCCAGGTCGCAGATCTATCACTCGGGTGCATCATATCGGCAGGAGGCTCCACCGGTGTCATCAAAGGCGAATTCACGCCATGCTGGCGCGTCACCCTCTCTCCCAGATAATAGACGTCGCAAGTCAGACCTCTCAGAATCCTCCGCTGCACAGTCCATATCTCAGCGCCCTTCAGCTGCGCCACCTCGAAACGATCCCAGGGATAGAATATCATCTCCTCATCCGTCTCAGCCCTCGCCAAAGGAAGGCAATCCGAGTACCTGAGGGTCGTGCGCCCTCTGGAGCCCTTCTTCTCTCGGGCATGCTTGGACCAGGAGCGCATGGCCGGATATGCCCCGATATACTCCGCCGGCTGCCGCCACATCGTGACGTGAAAGAACTCCAACGCCCATACCTGCGAAAAGGTAAAAATCAAATCAATCCAGTGCAAAAGAAAAGTGTGTGCTCAAGAAAAAAGGGGAAAGCAAAAAAGAAAGCTTATACCTCCAGAGCAAACTCGAAGCAGTATAAGGAGCTCACAGCCTTTCGGCTGTATCTATCATGAGCAAAGTAAAGCTCTGCCAGCCCGGCCTCTCCCCAAGAGACATCTCCACGTCCTCCAAGGACCTCAACAAGGCAAAGACTGTCGTCCCCTCAGCATGTCCAAAAAGAGTGCTCGAAAAAGTAAACCACAAGAAGGCCCTAGCAATCTGCTCAGCGCCTATCCTCTCCTCCCCAGCCTCGTAGCTCCCAATGGTCTCCACAATCTTCCCATAGACCACGGCATACTCCACCCCCATCCCCTTTTTGGGAATAGGGGAAAATCCCAGAAGAGCCTGCAGGTCCGCGTCGCTGTAGCCGTCCCGCCACTCAATGCTGCGTCCATTGAAGGACAAACCCGTGATCGCAGCGTAGTCAGAAGGCGTAACCGTAGCCTCGTCCCAGAAGAAGTGAAACGTGTGGGTCGCATCCCACCAATGCTGCGCCAAAGCAAACATCAGGTCCTTGCTCTTAGGGAACTTGACCAACCCCCTCAAGCACTCAATGAACTCCCAAAGCCCGGTCTCAACAACAATCTGTCTCGGACTCAGCAAAGCTCCTCGGCCCGCATTCGGAAGCCGGTCCCACAAGTCAACTACAGACTCCACCGATCCTCGAGTCTTCATCTTATTCAGCTGCTCCGTCACGTAGTTGTTTCCGCCCTGCAATAAAAAAAAAAGAGAGAAAATGTCAAAAAAAAAAAAATTGCATTTGCATTTGCACAAAAAAAAAAAGCATATACATGCATCATGCAACACAAAGTTTTAAAGAAAATTCGACAGCATAACGGCATGCAATGAACCTAGCCCCATTTTTCTCTCACAAAAAAAGACAGTTTTCAGCAAATTCCAATCAACATTCATCCATAAAAAAAAATGCAAAGAGTCAACGGAAGTAAAAACTCCGTCCCATTTTCAAAAAAAAAAAAATGCATACATGCATATCACTCATCATAAAAAAAAAAGAGTTCTACATGCATTCCTACAAGAAGTCGACGGAAGTAAAAACTCCGTCCCATTTTCATAAAATTGCATACATTCAATCAACGGGAGGAAAAATCCGTCCCGCTTTTCAAAATCTTAAACATACATACATTCATATCATCATCATCTCATATTGGCAAAATGCCCATTCTTTTCAAATAAAATGCATGCATTGCATCATTTTTCAAATCACAATTCTCGGATTTTCGAAAAAAAAAATGGCGACAATGTCAATTTTTTTTCCCAAGCAAAATGCACATTTTGGGATACCCACAAATTCATTGCAACATGCATATCATCAAAATCAATATTCAAATTTCAAAAAAAAAAATCATCATTTTCGAATTTTGACATGCTATTTTCGGATACAAAAAAAAATGTGGCGAAAATGCCAATTATTTTCCCAAGCAAAATGCACATTTTGGGATATCCATGTACTTATTACAACATGCAAAGCATCAAAATCAAAATCCAAGGCCATGAACATTGCATGATTTTCAAAAAAAAAAAAGAAAAATCACCCAAAAACTAATTTCAAGCAAAAATCGACAAAAGGAACAAAAGGATTCGAAGTATATCGTTCGGAGACTCGGATCGGTGGCCCAATGTTGCCAAGCATCGGGGTATGGCTCCTCCGCAATCGATTGCGAAAGAGTATAGTGCCTCCTCATTCGGACGAGCTCCAATCGTCTCTCCGCTACCGGGCCACGTCCTTGGCCTTGAAAAGCACCTTCCCCGTGTTTCATTGCTTGAAAATCGAAGAAAAACGGAAGAATTTTGAAGCTCCGTGGGCAACAATGGCGGTTTCTCTCAGTTTCTCTCTATCTGCTCTCGAAAATTCAAAAAAGGGACTGAAGGAGAAGAAAGGGCGTTGGCCCTCATTAATACCCTCTGATTCTCAACCCTCTCCGCGCGGACGGGATTGTAAGGGTCAAAATGACCCTTTTGCCCTTTAAAAATCCGGGACTCTGCAGTTTAGTCCCAAACTTGACAAAGTTAACCAAAGTTAACCAAAGTCAACCCCCTTTCAAGAAAATCATCTCCGGCAGTAAAACGTAAGACCGATTTCCCCGAAAAAGTTAACGGAATCCCGTTTCTTTCATCAAAATCATCCCCGGCAGTAAAACGTAAGACCGATTTCCCCGAGAAAGCTAACGGAATCCCGTTTCTTTCATCAAAATCATCCTCGGCAGTAAAACGTAAGACCGATTTCTCCGAGAAAGATAACGGAATCCCGTATCTTTCATCAAAATCATTGACGATCCCGTATCTTTCATCAAAATCATCTCCGAAAGTCAAACGTAAGACCGATTTTCTCGAGAAAGATAACGAGATCCCGTATCTTTCATCAAAATTAATCACCGGCAAGTAAAACGTAAGTCCGATCTTCCCGAGAAAGATAACGAGATCCCGTATCTTTCATCAAAATCATCTCCGGCAGTCAAACGTAAGACCGATTTTTCCGAGAAAGATAATGAGATCCCGTTTCTTTCATCAAAATCATTCCCCGGCAGTAAAACGTAAGGCCGATTTCTCCGACGAATACGTCTGATTTTCCCCCAGCAAAGGCTAACAAAATCCCCAGCAAAGTTAACGGAATCCCAAAAGCCAACGGAATCTCGAGTAGATCTCGAACTACGAAAGGGCTTGATTCCCACTAGGGATACGTAGGTAGCCTATCATTAGGTCCAGCCCCTCGACCAAAACGGTCACCCTCTCCTTCGGCAGCAGACAAAGTCCACCGGAAGGCCATTTCACGATCAAGGTTCGAGGCACCTAAAACGCCATCATCAAGGTTCGAGGCACCTAAAACGCCATCATCAAGGTTCGAGGCACCTAAAACGCCATCATCAAGGTCAGAGGCACCTAAACGCCATCATCTCCAGGGTCAAAAACTCGAACTACGACTGGCTTGATTCCTCTTAAGGATACGTAGGTAGCCTATCATTAGGTTCAGCCATCAGACCGAAAATGGTCATTCCTATCCCCAGCAGAGCGGATAGCCCTCAGACCAAAAATGGTCATTTCCTATCCCCAGCAGAGCGGATAGCCCTCAGACCGAAAATGGTCATTCATATCCCCAGCAGAGCGGATATACAATTTCAGCCATCAGACCGAAAATGGTCATCCCTATCCCCAGCAGAGCAGATAGTCCCCAGACCGAAAATGGTCATTCCTATCCCCAGCAGAGCGAATAGCCCTCCGACCAAAATGGTCATCTCTTATCCCCAGTAGAGTTTCTCTCCAGCAACCGACTGCAGAACTCGCTCATCAGGTTCGAGGCACCTAAAACGCCATCATCTCCAGGGTCAAAGACCCGAACTACGGCCGGCTTGATTCCCACTCGGGATACGTAGGTAGCCTATTAAATAGGTTCAGCCGCTCGATCACTTGATCATCCTGTCAAATATGAAGCCTTACTCTTATCGACGACCCCGCTTCCTTCGAAAGCGTCGTCGCCGAGGGGCTACTGTAAGTGCTCCAATTTGAGTTTGTTAGTATTTTCGTTAGAAAATTAACGAAAGTTTTAACATTCCTAACAATTACTAACATTCCTAACTTTTCTAACAAAGTGAGGGCAAAATGGGAATTGCTATTTAAAGATAAACCTTCAAAGGAATCTCAAAAAGCAAAAGAATTAAGAAAATTCCGAAACAGCAAGTTGAAAAATAGTTTCTGTTGGAAGTTTTGAATTATATTCCTTGTGTCCAAAGCCTGGAGCAGCATTTAATGAACAGTGCACGCCACCAACCTTGTCCGCGCGGATACCTTTGCATTTTTCAGAGGGCTATAAATTGAGCCCTCCAGTCACAAAAAAAGAGAGAACAACAACACAACTCACAGCATTTGGCGAAAATACTTGAGAAAACAGTGAGAATTCTCTAGAATTGTCACCTTTTTCTCTTGAATCTTCCCAACTTTCACTCACTCAAATCAAACCCACTCACTCTCAAGTTCAAACACAAACACAAAAACACAAGGAAGATAGGTATAACCTCCCTCTCCTTACCCTAAATTCTCTCATCCATGCATGCATTTTCAAGCTACAAAATGTAGTTCATTCATCTTCTTGTCTTAGATCCAAGAAGATCACCATGGAAGTTCATCTCCATGGATGATCTTCTACAAGGATCAACATTATTTTCAAAGTATTCTTACTTACTTTTTTTCCAAAGAAAACACATTTTCAAAACCCTAAAAATCATTTTCATATATCAAATCTCATTTTCAAATGATAAAATTCCCTTCCCAAGCAAATGAAGTGCTTAGTCCTAATGTACCCCAAGGATGGTTTGATATAGTTGATTCACCACTAAAATGTCAAGTGATCACTAATCAAAACCTAGGGAAATGGGGACAAGCATGGATGCAAAAATCCCCTTTAAAATCATTTTTCCTTTCTTGAGAAGTTGCTGTCCAGTAGCAATTTTCCAAGACCCCAGTCCATTGTCTTAATTTTTGGACACAGATAAACTTGGAATTTGGTGTTGACTACAAAACACTTTTTGTATCCAACATCCAGAGCTTTCCAGACATATTTTTACTTTATTTTTTGCGTGAGTAAAACTCCCTTTTTCAAATTTTATTTTAGAGGCCAGTTCATCAGCTTCTGGAAATCCAGATTTCATATCTGAGATTTCAAGAAGGTTTTGACCCCTAAAATCTTCTCCAAAATGGAAAATTCTTTCGCAAAAATCTTATTTAAGGTGTCTGTAACAACTTTCATTCTCTGAGTTTATCCAGATTATGAAGTTTTAAGGCCCTTGAATCCATTTCAAAATCAAAGGTCCACTGCCTTTTTCATTCTGGCAGAAGTGACTCTCAACTTCAAAAAGACTTTTGAGTACCAAATATCAATCCAAAAATCATCCAAAAAATCATGGGATCATTTTAAAGTCTTAAAAAGACATCCCAATTTTTACTTTTCTGATTTTCAACTTATTTTGGCCAAAACACACACACACACACACAAATGATTTTCAGCTTGGAAGACTCGTTTTACGAGGCATTCCGGGTGCACACTAACGTCCTTCCCGGCGTGTAACATGACCTCCGAACCCAAATCTCTAATCTCGGGCATTTTTCAAAGTTTTGGCCCTTAAAACAAAAATGGCGTGGCGACTCCGTTTTTCCGGTTTTATTTGGTTTTTCAAAGAAACGCAAAAAACCGAATTTTCCCGCGAATGGCACATTCATCACAGTATGTCGACGATATCTTACTCATTGGAAATGACATTCCTGCACTACAGACTGTCAAGTCTTGATTGGAAAAGTGCTTTTCAATGAAAGATATGGGTGAAGCTGCATATATCCTTGGTATCAAGATCTATAGAGATAGATTCAAGAGGATGATTGGTTTAAGTCAAAGTACTTACATTGATAAGGTTCTTAGAAGATTCCAAATGAAAAATTCTAAAAGGGGAAACTTGCCAATGTTACATGGTATATCTCTTAGCAAGAATCAAAGTCCTAAGACTAATGATGAGCGAAAGAGAATGAATGGTATTCCATATGCTTCGGCAATTGGGTCTATCATGTATGCTATGTTATGTACTAGACCCGATGTATCGTGTGCTCTAAGCATGACGAGTAGGTACCAATCGGATCCCGGCGAACCACATTGGATAGCAGTCAAGAATATCCTTAAGTACTTACGAAGAACTAAGGATGTATTCTTGGTCTTTGAAGGAATGTAAGAAGATCTTGTAGTGAAAGGCTACACAGATGCTAGCTTCCAAACCGACAAGGATGACTTCAGATCGCAGTCTGGATTTTTATTTACGCTGAATGGAGGCACTGTGAGTTGGAAAAGTTCCAAGTAAAGTACCGTCGCCGATTCTACAACCGAAGCTGAGTACATAGCGGCATCTCATGCAGCTAAGGAAGCCGTTTGGATCAAAAAATTCATTAGTGATTTGGAAGTCGTTCCAAGCATCAGAGACCCTATTGAACTTTACTGTGACAACAATGGTGCCATTGCACAAGCAAAGGAACCAAGATCATACCAGAGATCCAAACACATACTTCGACTTTTCCACATTATCCGAGAGATATGTCAGAGGGAAGACGTAAAGATATGTAGAGTAGACACTGATGACAACGTGGCGGACCCATTAACTAAGGCTCTCCCGCAGGCTAAGCATGATGGTCATGTTAGGTCCATGGGTATCGATACATGGGAGAATGGGCCTAGTGCAAGTGGGAGACTGTTAGTGTTATGCCCTAGGCCTATGTTTAATAGACTTATGTGTTGACATTATTTATTATTATATGAGACGTTTATCATTTGATTATTATATATGTTTTGTATATTTGTTTATAATAATCTCCATCCCTAATTATTAAGAGAATAATTAGTATAAATATTAATGAATAATCATACGATGATTATATGCATAGAGATGCACATTAAATTTATGGGTACTTGTTAGAGAACAAGTGACTGGACTTGACCCGCATGAGATTTATGTCATGGTCAAATGTCATAATTAAATCTCATAAAGATACTTCATTTAGTTCCTAGACCTGAGATTATCATGACCTTACATATGATGAAAGTCATATTTGATTTTAGTCAAACGATATCTTAACACGATATTTATAAAGGCTAATTTTGGCATGATCGGATTCATGATGGGAAGGATGATAAGTCAAGATGGAATTTGTCCCTCGAAAGAGAGATGTTTTACTTTGGCCCCTCGATGAGTGATAATGATGAAAGTGTATGGCCATACCCCAATGTGATTGGAATTATCATTATACTCAGAATCGAGAAAGCATTGAAGAAAGACAAGTTGATGAGGACCATGACTTGTGTTCAATATAACATCGTGAGACAAAGGGAGAAATGGAAGTGTACCATTGGAAACGTGAACTCTTACGTTATATTATTTGGGTAGACATAATGGCTTGCTAGAGTCCGCTTATGTCTTATGAGAGTCGATGTGATCGAGCTCATTGCCAACATAATATAGTCCTATTGGTTCACACACAACTAGAATGACTTTGATTAAACCTATGAAAAAATGATTGAGAAAAACTCCTCATCAGCCTTGTCTGGTCGTGCGACACAACTAGGCCATGTGCCTCGTGTGGTCGTGCGACACAACAGGTCCTGAGGCGGTTTGACAGAATCCTTTCCTAATTTGATTAGGATTCATATTCTATACTAATGTAGTATAAATATGAACGTCTTTCAACCCTAGAATGTTAGCCGAAATTCTCAAAAGAAATTCACAACAATATTCTCAATATTATTCCAAGGTTTATAGGATCTAGCAATCTTCAAGAAATTGTTCTTGGATTCATTCAAAGGTATGGATATCGAAAGAGGGTCTTCGCTCGTTCATCGATCAAGGCCTAGAGTTCAAGCATTCTGAAGAACGAAGTTTGTGATTAATATCACATTATTAAATCGTTCGATAGCTCAAGAACGGAAAGCGTTCAAGGTTGGTAATATCTATCTCATAGGTTTCAATTTAATTGTATAGAACGGATCCTTGGCTCCTTGGGTTTTATGTTATTTGATGCTTAATTCCGCTGCGCATGGACCCGTAAAACCCAACAGATACCTTCAACATAAACTGGAAGTGTGATCTCTCCCACTGTACTTTTGGTTTCTCCACTGAAACCTACGAGAACTGAGGTTCTCTTAACGATGCTTTCTTCAGGGATCTTCATTTCTTTTAGGGCGTCTAGCATAATGAGGTTCACTAAACTGCCTCCATCTACTAGAATACGACTGACTCTGCAATTGGCGATCTGGAGTGCAATGACCAAGGCATCATGGTGAGGATCCATAACATTGTCTCTGTCACTTTCTTCAAATGAGATGACATCTTGGGACGTGAGCTGCGACATCTTCGAAAGTCTTTCGGGCTTCTCATCCTTTGCTTGCTTGGCGAATCTTTTAGCTGCAGAATAAGAAGTGCCACATATATCAGAACCACCACTAATAACATTAACTACCTTTGTTACCGGTGGAGGAGATGGCAGTCTAGATGGAACGGGTTCTTTGCTTTCCGTCTTGTTCTTGCGATTGCCAAGGAGCTCTTTAAGATGACCCTTTGATAACAGGTAACTAATCTCCTTCCTCAAGGCGATGCAATCTTCGGTAAGATGTCCGAAATACTCGTGGTAGGCACACCACTTGGATTTATCCTTCCAACCAGACGGCTTGTCATTCTTCCGAGGCCACCTTGCCTTATCTCCAAGGTTGTTCATTTCACAAAGGATACCTGAAACATCAACAGCGAAATAATAGTCAGAAATTTTAGGGGATTCGAAATCATCGTCATCTCCGTCGTCTTCCACAGAATTGATTTTGCTATGGTCATTTCTGTAATACGGTCTGGATCTGCTCTGCCTTTGGTGAGATGACTCGATCTTCCTGTCAGGGTTGTCATATGATGACGCCTTATCAGAATGCTTGGACTGCTGCACCTTATCCTCTTCTAGCCTGATGAATCTTAATACTCGGTTCCGGATATCTTCCATTTTCTTGCATGGGTTCATCACCAAATCTTCGTAATACGGAGAATCTTTCTTCAAGCCCATTTTGAAGGCTTCCGCAGCTGTCGCCATGTCCAGGTTGGGGATTTCTAGGACCTCTTTGTTGAATCTATTAACATAGTCCTTCAAGGCTTCTGCGGGCTGCTGGGTGATGCAGTAAAGATCACTATTGAGCTTCTCGAACTGTCGACTGCAAGGGAATTGATTGTTCCATATTGCATATTGCATACGTGGAACGTGCTCCCCCAAAACATTGTTGCTGATATCATTCCTCCATCACGCTCCCTCGATCTTTCACAAAATCGTACATTGATGAAGCTAACTTGTAGGAATCTCAAGAAAAGACAATGACTGGAACTTCAACCAAATCTGTTATTTCATGAAAAATAATGATCGATTTTGTTAGCTAGCTGAAGAACAAAGCAATATGCAATATGGGAGAAGTCGAAGAAGGAAGTCATGCATTAAATCAAAACATAAATCCAAGAACCATACAAGACAAACGAGAAGTAATGAAACACATCCAAAAATCAGGCATATCATGCCAATGAATCACATAAAGCAATACCAGTAAAGATTTATCACATAAAGTAATAAACAAATTTTATTTTTTTAATTTCTTAAAATATTTCAAATTAAACCCCTTGGAGTTTAGTGCAAGACTAGTGACATTAGCCCATAATTCAGCCATATATTTCGGCAACCTAGTCTCTTTCATTTAGCCTCTTTTATCTGCCGGGCCAGAATACCAGTAAAGATTAATCAAACCAAGATCAGTTTTGGCTGAGGAAATAAGTACAGCAGGCTACCTGTTTGTTACTCCCATCCCATAACTATTTTATTTTTATTTTTGTGTAAGAGGGTAGAGGGTAGTGTAAAACTACACATGTACTTTCAATCGTCATAATATCCAATTGTCAGTACATCTGACTAACAACATTTGCTTAACAGGTCAAAATCTGCAAGACTTATTCGTTTACCAAATGTGGAAGAAGTCGAAGAAGGAAGTCATGCATTAAATCAGAACATAAATCCTAGAACCATAAAAGACAAACGAGAAGTCATGAAACACATCCAAAAATCAGGCATATCATGCCAATGAATCACATAAAGCAATACCGACCATTTAACAAGTAATCAAACACATCCAAAAATCGTTTTGAATATTCATGGTGGTGGGCAAGCCACATCAGAACTAAACAGTCTAAATGGCTCGACCAAAACCTACAAGGTGATTGATTCTTTACTCATTTTCCCCACAGTAACCCTCTTTCTATCTTCTACATTTCTTAATTGTTAATTCCCTTTGTGCTAATGAAAATTAAACACCTGGATCTCTACCATAGATACATACTCTTTGTTTATATTAAAGAAATTTGTCACTCGCCATTGTTGTTGAACCCCTATCTATCAGTTTTTAAGTTTTTTTTTAATCAGTGGTAAACTTGACATAAAGCTCGTCATAGAGAGACAAAATAATAATTCTATTAATAAATGTACTCCCTCCGTCCCATAATAAATGTCATACTTTCCTTTTTCATCAATCCCAAAATAAATGTCACATATCTGAATAAGGAAATAGTCATAATGCAATTTCACCATTGTACTAGCAATGTGCAAACAAATAAAGCATGCTCCTTAAAAACATTGACATGTCAACTGCGACATTGATTATGGGGAAAGATGATACCAAGTGGGCAGACGTCACTAAAAAAGCTAGTGTAAACATGAAAAAAAGAGAGAGAATGAAATGACCAATTGGGAACGCTAGTCCAAGAGGAACCTCCAGTCTTTGCATTAGTCCATACTCCAGAATAGCATTCCACCTAACATGTCACCCAAGAGTAACTCCATAACACAGCAAGAACCCCACATACTTATAATTCCAATCCTCTTTTCCCGAGCCTAAATCCCCCGTGAGGCCAAAAAGTACATCTCGCAACTGGATGCAATGGACATAGCATATCTTTTAAAGCATTAGTGTTCTTTCCCAAAATAAGAATCTCAGACCACACGATTGATCAAAACTTACTCATGTACTTATAGAATCCAAGAAAGAAAAAAATGAAAAAGAAAATGCGGCAGTTTTATGCAATCAAAATTTCTTACATGTGGTATGCTTATCCAATATATGCCTTCCACACGATCCGTATTCTAGCTTGTGACTCATAATGTTGCTGCTAATGAAGAAACTAAGAAATTCATATCCAAAAATAATGGTTATGTAAAAGTAGATCATCGTTCATTACTTCATTCAACCGCATTATATACTGCATACCGATGACATATTTGTGGACCTTGAGAATGAGATAACATAATAATTGGAGCGGCTCGAGGCCTTCTATTTCGCACACGGGCGAGGTCCAAATCATATTCATCTAACATAATTTCCAAGGAGCAAAAGACAATACAAACACATTATTGCTTCGTAAATGCACACACAGGCACACAAACATTACTTGCAACACATCCACGCACACAGAGAGTCACACGAACATCACTTGCAGAGCACGCACACGCGTTAATTTCGACACACAAAACAGATAAATTTTACTTGCAAGACACACACGTACATGCTTGCTTCAGTTGATCATAAAACAATATGGAGTAAGGGCATCAGAAAAAAAAACCTGTGTATGAATCAATAAGCTCAGAAGGAGGTGTGGCTTTTAGTCCCGTGATTTCAATGGGTACTATAGAGAAGTCAAATGATATGGTCTTGAGATCGTGCACAACTGACTTATTCTGGTATAATAACATTCTTCTATACTGAAGGTAGAGCAGCATTTGAATAATACTGGAGATCTCCTCAGAATCCCATCCCAAGTGCGATAATCAAGCCTTCAAAAATATACATATACAAATCGATAAACATCAGTAGCAAAAGAAGACAAAGAGAGATAGATTACCTAGATGCTTCACTCGAAGATTACCCCAACTGAGTACAAAATTACGCCGACAGGACAATACACGAACAGTACCAGAGCAAAATTACGCGAATAAGAAGTCACCTAACAGCCACAAAGAGGAAGAAATCAATTCGCTAGGGTTTACAGTAGTAGATTAAAACCTACTAACCTGTTGATGGAGTCGGCGTGATTACCTGTTTTGCCGCTGTAGAGAGAAAACGATGGAGACGGCATGTTAATCAGAGTAGACGAGGGAGAGGGAGAGGGAGAGGGAGAGGGAGATGAGAGAAAAAGATGGAGGCAGCGTGGTTACCTGTTCCGCCGATGAAGAGAGAAACCGATGGAGTCGGCGGCGTGTTAATCAGAGAGTAGACGAGGGAGAGGGAGAGGGAACGTGGGTTTTAGGGGAAGTCTTTTTTCATTATTTAATTTAATAGTTTTTGTTAAAACCGTAAAATTAAAATTAAGGACTTCAATTGCCGTCCCCAAATTTTAAATTAATTAGGATTTTTGCAACAGTCTTATTTAATAGGTAATAGGGACTATTTACTTTGTCCGACTCAAAAAACCTAGTCCCTAAAAATATCTTTTTTTGTAGTGGAGGGAGGGGTTTGCTACAGTGGTATGAACAGTTTCAAGCAGCGAAATTCCCATTTTGCCCTCATACATTTGTCCTTTTCCCATTTTGCCCTTAAAAAAATTAATTTAAAAAAAAAATTAAAAAAAAAAATCATGTGGCCTTAAACACGGGCATGTACTATGTACTAGTATATAAAAACAAGATTGTTATTTTTCTGCTAAAAAACATCACTTTCAATAAGCAAGGATAAAAACGTCATTACCTTGAGAAAAAGACAAAAAAGCAAGAACTTTAAGAGAACTAGAGAAGTGAAAATTTTCCACCAAGGAAAAGAGCTGTCAAAATTTGAAATTTTAATGAATGAAATTGTTCAAGCAAACCAAACTGATTGATTGGTGAAGAGAAAAGTGAAAAATTCAACTAGAGTTTTTTTGAACTCTTCCTCTCTTATCACGGCTTATAAACTCTCCTTTTTCTCCATCTTAATTTCATCTTACAGATCAAAACAGACCCACCAAAACAAACCAAAGCATACACACGAACACACACCAAATCAAGAAACCCACTCTTTGTTTTTTTCTTATGCTAAACAGGCCATCTAAAGAAGGAAATGAATGTAGAGTTGTTGCAGTGACGTCGTGGATCGCGGATGAAGATCCCCCCGGCTCCTGAAAAGTAACTACGAATGGTACGGAAGATATATCCCGATCTTAATAATTGTGCATTTGACAAGTTATACTACGAAGGTCCGGCTATTTTAGCTCTAATATTGGATGTCGTTGATTTGGTGAATATTTACATGGTCTCACTAACCGAGTCTGAAGAAAAGTCTTTTTTTTAGCTCGGATACCAGCAGTCGTTCTGATCAAACTCATGGTTTTATTTACGACGTCCACACTCCAGAATTCTTAAATAGTGTTTCTGCTTCTGGACTTCCTGAGCATTCATTATCGTTGAAAGTCAGGGTCCCCATAATATTGCTTCGTGACATAGATCTGAATTTAGGACTATGTAAAGGAACTCGATTAATTATTACTCGATTGGGGAATCATGTATTGGATAGAGCCGTCAATTTGGGACGGTTCCGTCGGGACGTCCCGTCCCGCCATACAAATGGGACGGGATGGGACCGAAAATTTTAGGCCCGCGAAAATTCGTCCCGTCCCGTCCCGTCCCGCATTAGTCGCAGGACAATATAGTGTCATCCCGTCCCGTCCCGTTATCCCGTATTGACGGCTCTACTTGTACCTAAGTTTTGAAACATGAAGTGAAACGTATACCAACCTCCAACCCAATTTGCATTCACTTTTAAAATTCATCAATGTCAGGCTAGTCTTAATATATTTTGATTATATAATTCCATCCGGCCTAGCTAATTGTTTGACCACATATACTGTATATTTAAGCTTGAGCTAGTCTAACACAAACATTTTGAAGTATTTAAAGTCTTCTTGTCCCGCATTGTCCCGCCTTGTCCCGCCTTGTAGATATGGGACGGGACGAAATATTTTAGTCCCGCAAAAATTCATCCCGTCTCGTCCCATTATCCCGTATTGACGGCTCTAGTATTGGAGGGTGAGATTTTATCAAGCGCATTTAATGAAAGGAAGGTACTAATCCCTCGAATGTCGCTCACTCCATCAGATTCTAGAATTCCTTTCAAATTTGAACGTTGTCAATTTTTCTTGCTGGTTTCTTATGCCATGTCTATAAACAAAAGTTAGGGGTAATCTCTATGCACAGCTAGAATTCTTTTAATGAAACCTGTTTTCAGTCACGATCTTTATGTTGCCTTATTCAGCGTCACTCATCCGAATGGGCTTCATGTTTGGATATCTAATTCTGAAGAAGATAGTTCTTTCAGTAAATTTACTATGAACATGGTGTTTAATGAGGCTTTTCGAAATTTGTAATTCATTTCTTCTATCCCTACTTATTAATAATTTTTTTATTAAAACATACTTCCTCCGTCCCGCTCGAAAGGGCACAAATTTTCTTTTTGGGCGTCCCATTTAAAAGGGCACAACCCCAAAAAGGAAAGTTTTTATTATTTTTATACTCTTCCTACATCACTCATTCTCTCTCCTACTTTACTTTTACACTCACAACATTCTCTCTCCTAACTATTCCTCTCACTCATTCTCTCTCCTATTTAATTTTTCATATTCACAACATTTAATCTTTTTCTCTTTCTTACATCACTTTCCTTATTCATTTCTTAATTTCCGTGCTTTATTCATTTCTTAATTTCCGTGCTAGGAGGCAAAATTGCCCTTTTGGGTGGGACGGAGGGAGTATATGAATATATGTTTATAATGTTGTCTTCATAAAAATCAATACAATGGATTTTTTTTTCTGAGAAAAATAATATGAAATTTTTTAAGTATTGTTTACACATGTATAATAACCAATTTAATTTGTAATTTTGTTTCTTTATTTGTTTACTTTTCTTTATATATTTTTTTCATTTTTAACTAGAATATCTTGCCATGTATCGGGTGATATAATAGTAGAAAAGGAAAAGGACTTCGCTAGGACATTGTGGGGTCGGAAGCTAGTGGTCAGGTGATTAACTCTATGCCTGGGTATCAAAAAAAAAAAAAAAAAAAAAAAAAAGGAAAAGGAAACTTTAGAACTTGACAACCAGATAAGGTTAATTTAGTGACTTTAATAAAAAGGTAGTACTATCCTTCTTCGATATGATTTCTCGATTTTTTTTTTAAAATATTCCATTTTAAATCCATATTTACCTAAATGACTCAAGGGAAAATTTATGTACCAAAATGACCACATTTTGAGAAATCGGCATTGGTAGTACCGTTTTTAGCTTAAAGTCGGCACTACCAATGCCGATTTTGGTCAGTCAAAAGTCAGCGAGGAAGGCTTAGGCTCTTAGATTAATTAATGCTGTTTTGGATTAAGAGAAGTCGGTACTGCCAATACCGACTTCAACTAGGGTTATAGTGAAGTCGGCATTGGCAATGCCGATTTCTACCCAACATAAATCCCCTCACAGCCTCTTCTTTCTCATTCTTTCCTAATCATTTCTCCGTCCATTTCAATTTCAGAGCTCAACATTCTTCAATATTTTGTGAATTAAGCATTATTCAAGGTACATTTTATTCTTTTTTATATATTTTGACTGTCGAATGAATTGATATATTTTGATTTGTATAATGTGATTTGTTGCTTTTTTATATATTTTGATTGTTGAATTAATTTGTTTAGGGAAAAATATGAGTGGACTTCCACTTATTTTCATGTGCTACTGGGGAGGAGATGATGAAAACCCGTTTGGAGATAGTAATCTTGAACAGGGGCCGAAATTTCCCCTTAGGGCTAAAACTCGTTGGAGTTACAAAAAATTGATTAGGAAGTTATATAAGAAAATTGATATAGATCCAAGGGATATTAAATTGAAAGTTATTTGTAGATATCCTCATATTATGGGCAATGGGTTTGCAAATTACATTCCGCTTGAAGTCGAAAATGATATGTGTGTGAAAGTCATGTTTGATGTTTCTGCTCAATTAGGTGGGATTGGTAGCTTGCAGTTGTATATTATCATGGATTTTAGACTTGATAATACTGTGCGTTCTGATGAGGTTGAAACACGTGAGGAGCCGATACAAAATGATAACTACCTTGAGAGAGATGCTTTTGGTTTTGAAACACATTGGGAAGAGGTAAGGGAAGTGGAACCGGAAGTGGAAGCAGAAGTGGAAGTGGAAGGGGAAGCGGAAGAGGTAGAGGAACGTGAAAACGATGATGATTCAGATTATGAAAGTCATATGCTTGCAGTAAGTTCTGATGCTGATTCTGGATATGAAGATTGTTCGAGTGCAACTGATAACGAGAATGAGGGTGATGATGGGGAAGGTGGTGATGTAGGAGCACAGATGATTACTTTTCAAGGTGAACCGCAAAATCAAATGTATGGGAGAGGAGACTATCAATTTTACCGTGATATTGGTGAAGGGTCAGAGAATTATGATAATATCGAATACAAGTTTGCCGAATGGAATGCGGAGAAGGATGCAATCGCTAAAGGTATTCGCTTCTCGGGACAAGATTGATGTGCAAGATCGTATAAAGAAGTACCATATTAAGAAGAATCTCGAGGTTCAAGGTGAGAAAGAGCACACCGCAAAAGTGGACTATTGAGTGTTTGGTGAAACAGTTCCCCGCAATTTCTATGTCAATGTGAGTCTCGAAGAAGGGCGGGTACTGGGAAGTAACTAAGTACAAGGGTCCACATTCTTGCTTGGCTTCGTATGTTAGCGGCAATCATCCTAATTTAGATGCTAAGTTTATAGGACGAGAAGTTTTTGATCTTGTCAAGGCCGATCCAGAGTACAAGATTAAGCTTATCATGATAAATATAAAATCAGCTCACGGTAAGGATGTTTCATATCGGAAGGCATGGTGTGGTAAACAAAAAGCCATCGCCAAGCATATGGGGATCGGGAAGAATCTTATAGAAAGTTGCCACGTTTGTTAGCGGCTATTCAAAAGTGGAACCCTTCAACCATTGTGGAGTTTTCTAATCGTCCCCGAAGCCGGTCCTCCAGGTTCGTTTCGACCGTGTGTTCGGGCATTTGGCCCTTGTTTGGAAGCATTCTCTCATTGCCGTCCCGTCATTTCGTTGATGGCACATTCTTGCATGGAAGATATAAAGGGGTAATACTTATTGCTATGGGTGTCGATGCGAATGATAGTTTACTTCCACTTGCTTTTGCTCTTGTTGAAAAAGAAGACCATGAAAACTGTCTTGGTTCTTACATCTTCTTTGCAGACATGTTATTAGGGCTCGTGGAAGTTTGTTTGATATCCGATCGCCACAATGGGATCCTTGCCACTATTGGAGAAAATGGTTGGCCACGAACTGTTGTGCACAGTGGTGCATGTTGCATTTACGAGCTAATTTCCTTTACACTCATAAGGGGTTGGCTTAAAAGATCTTTTTGGCGTGCGTTAGCGCCACCCAGGACCGAAAGATGAAAAATTACTTGGCTGCATTCGTATAATCAATCGCGAGGCGCTTAAATGGTTTGAGTTGTTGGATGCTAAAAAGTGGTCAATGGCGCATGATGGTGGATATAGGTATGGCATTAAGACTACCAATTTGTCTGAGGTTTTTAATGGTGTGATGAAAGGAGCACGAGGGATGCCTATTTCGGGTATTGTTGAGATGGCCTTCTATAGGTGTGTGGAATACTTTCAAAATAGACTCTCGATATCAATAAGGGCTTTAGGGGGGTATCCTGGTAACCCCAATATAAATGCTAGACTGCTATTCAGCCAAAGGGTCCAACAAAAATATGATTTCAACTTGAGCCAATTAACTTCTGTTCGACCTCGTCGGTCAAGTCCATGCAGGTAATCACTCGTGTCATGTGGGTCAGGGATACCCTGTATCATCCCGAACTGCCTCATTACTCGATCAGGAAGGTGCCACTCAACCCTATCAAAGCAAATGAGGGGCACCTTCGCTCTCCATATATGCTGTCCCTGGAAGCAATATGCTGGACCCTGGACACTAAAGTACGGCTGCCACTCAACCTGATCCTCAGTCAAATACGCTAGCTGATCTCGATATCCACGCAAGTTGTGGCCGGTAAGATGGGTATGTGATAAGGGACCTTGCCACCTACATATGGAGCAATTTCACATACAAATTAATGTGTAATAATCAAAATCAAGAACATAAAATATTATGTGATTTTAAAATGAATTTATTTTAAAATACCTGCAACCATATGGCAGTAATGCATCCTGAAGAATGACATCTCCACGTGTCCTTACGGGTCGTAGACACAACAACCGTTCCCAAGCCCAAAGCTAAAAAAAACATAAAGAAAAATATTTAGTGTCACGTACAAAACATTTCATTCAATAGAATAATATAAGCAAATATAATTGACATACCTGCACAATTGTTAAGAATCCACCAAAACATTTCGCATCGGGCTTTGTCGCCACACACAACTCCCGATATAAAAACGCTAACGTAGCACTACCCCAACCGTAGTTCCCAATCGCGTCAACGTTCCTAAGCGCAGGGAGGTACATCGCTTTCACCAAGATATTACTCGTGTCCCGCATCAATAATGACCCTATGGATATCAAAATATAGGCCCGAGTATACTGATTAATCAATTCGGCATGCGCATTTGCAGGAAGATCCTCCCACTGAGTCAGTTGGTCTATAATCCACTTAATAGACAATCTACCACCCTTCAAGTCTGATTCAAGTGGTCGAATCCCAAGTAACTCCTCACATAATTGGCACCATTCCAACCTATGCATATTGGTTCGGCTATGAATCACTGTGCTCCCGTCTATAGGAAGGCCACATAAAAAGCCAACATCCTCGAAGGGTGATGGTCATCTCCCCAACCGGCAATGGAATGTGTGCGTCTCTCGGACGCCATCTCTCAACTAAAGCCGCTATCAAATGCGCCATATTTGAAATGACCTAACTTATAAACACCGTAGAATCCTACTTCTAAAAGTTTGCTCTGTATCCTAACATCCAAGTTTGTAGGAAGTTCCGGACCGCGCCTAAATCTAATAGTCTCAACTTCCTGTCTAGCCCAAATAAAATTTGAACGGTGTTTATCTTGTAATCTTAATACGGAGGGGTCTAGCGGCCCTGGATCAACAAATGCTTGGGTTTGGTCCATCTGAAACAAACAACAAAACTATTAAACTAAAATTCAGTGAAAAAAAGGCTGGCCCGTTAAATATTTAACTGAAAAAGGACAATTTTCTGACGGTTTAGTTAAGTTTTTAACAGAAGATGGCATTTTTTTGACAAAAAGACACAACTGTTAATTATTAAACAAAAATTCAGTAAAAAGCCCATTCTCGTTAAATATTTAACTGAATAACGAAAAACTCGTTAAATTTTTGACAATACAGTTAAGTTTCTGACATAAACTTAACATTTTCGTTAAATTTCTAACAAAATTCGAATAAATTAAAAATCAAGTTTAATTAAATCTTAATAAATAACATGTATGTAGGAAACTCAACAAAAATTAACACAAATTATATAAATAAATATAATTAAAACGCAAATTATAGAAATAAAAATCAACAAAATACTAACCTTATATTTTAAAAACGTGAGTATGAATAACGTTTTTAGGATTTTGAATGTTATTCTTCGTTGGCTTGATGAGATCTTGGTTGGTGTCAATGGCTATGGCTGTGAGAGATAGAGAGAAGATGAGAGAAGAGAAGAGAAGGTGGGAATGAAGGGATGAAGGGAAGGGGATCTGATGCACGGGATTCTTTAAAGCTGAAGTCGGCACTACCAATACCGACTTCACCCCACTTTTCCAGAAAACGGCATTGGTAATGCCGACTTCTTTGTAGCCCTAAATGAAGTCGGTATTATCAATGCCGACTTTACTTAAAATTCAAACCTTCGTAATTAAGGCAATTTAACCTCCCTTTTAATCCTCCCAATTAATCCTCCTCCAATGGCTGACTTTTGACTGACCAAAATCGGCATTGGTAGTGCCGACTTTAAGCCAAAAACGGTACTACCAATGCCGATTTCTCAAAAAGTGGTCATTTTGGTACATAAATTTTCCCTTGAGTCATTTAGGTAAATATGGATTTAAAATGGAATATTTTAAAAAAAAAATCTGATTTCTCCATTTCCACCTCCAATAACAATTTACGAGACAAAAATTGAGTTTACATTTTTATTATGTAATGATGGTGTTTCAGGTTCATAATAATAATAATATGAATAATTGTCATTTACATGATGGTGCGGGTTGGATTAAAAGAAAAAAAAATGATAATCATCATATTTGTCTTATATAAGAAAAATATATGTATACCTGCTGTTGGAAAAATGTAGTGGGTGTGAAGAAAATTTAAAAATTTGAAATTTTTTCTTAATTGGGTTATTTGTTAAATGATCAAATTGAATGTGGATTTGTGTTCTATTCCACTGAGTTCAAAATTTCTAAATTTTCAATTTCAATTACCCTATTTTCGGACAAACCCTAATTTTCAACAAAATGATCAAAATCAAAGTAAAATAAGACACAATGAAGAAAGAACAAGCTTGAATATTGATCAATACTTACAATGCTGAAATTAAAGCATAAAAAGCTTGAATGTTGATGAAGATGACAATTACTTCTTATTCTTATTCCTTCTACTTAAACACTTCTAGGTTTTTTTTAGTAAACTGCAAACTGTAACCCTGCATCAGTCAATGCAGGGTTTGTTTCGTTTAAACTTGATACATTATGTAGCGAGCTATTTTTATGCTTAAAATCGCTATATAATATAGCGAGTTTCCTAATTACTTAATTAAAATAATTATACTGTATTTTTAATTACTTATAAAACAGATTCGCTACTTGGTGTAGCGAGTTTAAACGAATTAAATTATAAACTCGCTACATCATCATCATGTAGCAGGTTTCAAAAAAGTGGTTATCATAAAAAATAATTTTAAAAATTTGTCATTTTTAAAATTAATAATTAAAAAGAAATTAATTGAGAAAAAAATCGACCTCTATTTGTATTTTGTCAAAAATAAACGACCATATAGGATCATTTTCCTCCGATATGCCAAAAAGAAATCCAGGAGAAAAATTGTGCGTCCCACAAACCTAATCTACCGCGAGAGAAATCCCACCAACCCACCACTGCAGAATTCACTGCAGAATTCTAGAGAGAGAAAGTTCAAAATTTTCTCACTATTTCTCTGCAAAAAATCTAGAGAGAGAAAGTCTAGGGTTTTCAGACCGAATGCAGCAGCAAAGCTTTCACCTTTCTTGAAAACCCTAACCCTAACACTAAATGTCATCTTCCCCAATCAAGAAAAAGACCCACCCTCCCCACCAAACCCTACCCGACAACAACCACCACCATTGGTTCAAAGACCCACAAGCCCTCAAAAATGTCGTCCTCAAAATGCGCCGTCAATCCCTCTCCAATTCCACCACTCCCCCATCCGAATCCGAATCGGATACCCAAACCCGACCCGATGACACCGGCACCCCATCCGGGCGCGATTACACCGCCCTCCTATCCGACCAGCTACTGTTGAACGTACTCTCCAAGCTGCCGGTATCTCAATTAATTGTTAATTGCTTGGTTTGCAAGCGGTGGTCAAAGGTCAACGGAAGTTTGATCAGTTCGGTCAAGGTAAAAGATTGGGATTTTCTTGAGTCTGGTAGGCTTGTTTATCGATTTCCTAATCTTGTTGATATCAATATTGTTGAAGCTTGTATAATTTCCCAGCGAAATTCCGGGATTATACTTAGTCATAAATTAGTGTCTTTTCATGTTAATGCATTGTGTTTGGATGGTGGGTTTGTTAGGAAACGGGATTTGTTGGATAGTGGTATGATTGATAGAGCGATTCAGATTCTAGCACAGGGTTGTCGTAATTTGCGAAAATTGGTTTTGATTGGTGCTAGTGATGAAGGTTTGGGTGTTCTTGCGAATGAGTGTTTGACTTTGCAAGAACTTGAATTGCACTGTTGTAATGACTTAGATTTGAAAGGGTTAAAAGGTTGTCAGAACTTACAGATTTTGAAACTTATAGGGTGCATTAACGGGTTGTACTCTTCAGTGATTTCGGACATCGGGTTGACAATTTTGGCTCAAGGGTGTAGAAGATTACTGAAGCTGGAGCTGGTTGGTTGCGAGGGAAGTTATGATGGGATTAAAGCAATTGGTCAATGCTGCCAAATGCTGGAAGAGTTGACTCTCTGTGATCATAGATTGGAAGGTGGGTGGTTGTCTGCTTTATCATATTGTGGGAATTTGAAAACTTTGAAGCTTCAATCTTGCAAGATTATTGATACGAGTCCGGGACCAGATGAGCATTTGGGTTGTTGTCGGACGCTTGAGGAGTTGCATTTGCAACAGTGTCAAATGCGAGATAAGGAGGGAGTGAGAGCTTTGTTTTTAGTTTGTGAGGCTGTTAGGGAGCTTGTTTTTGAGGATTGTTGGGGATTGGATGACAATATATTTTGCTCTGCAATTGTTTGTAGGTATGGCCCTGTTTTTATTTGTTCCTCTTTAATAATTACAGTTTCACTGTTTCATTGGAAATGCATGAAGCATAAATAGTAATCCCTCTGCCTGAAATGAATGTCCTAATTCAAGAAATTTTGTCCCAAAATGAATGCCTTTTTTTTTTTGCAAAAAGAGTTGTCCCTAAACACTTATTTACCAAAAAAAAAAAATCGCTCTTCATTTTATTATTGTAAAACTAAATGTTAGAAAGTGGATAACGAGAATATATATGGATCTTTGTCATTAAAATGTATAAAAAGCACACATTTTCTGTGTCCTTTTAAATGAAATTTAGGCATTCAATTAGGGATTGAGGGGGTACACTTTTTCTCATTCTTTGTTTGAGAATTGTGGTCCGACCCTAATACTTAAAATATCCTGCATATTTGTAACCGATGAAAGGAAGGAAGCTTTGTTACTGTCAATTTGGTTTGACCACAGGTTTCTTGTCTGACCAATATAACACGGATTATTGATGTAATAAGTGTTTCACCTGAATTTGGCTCTATATTTTTAACGGTGTATTTTTCTCACATTGTAGGAGAGTAACGTTTCTGTCATTGGAAGGATGCTCGTTAGTAACAATGGATGGTTTAGACCCTATAGTTCTTTCTTGGAAAGAGCTTAAGAGGCTTAAAGTAATCTCATGTAACAGTATAAAGGACAGTGAAGTTACGCCAGGGCTAGCAGCCTTATTTTGTACTCTTAAAGAGTTGAAATGGCGGCCGGATTCTAGGTCCCTTTTGTCATCAGGTCTTGCGGGCACTGGAATTGGACAGAAAAGTGGTAGAGGATTCAAGAGAAAGTGAAGAGTTTGAACTTGACAATTTATTTTGATAATCAATCATATACAGAGTCACATCCTTAATTTTATGCAAGGATTTTGTAGCTTATTTCTTGATATTGTTAACATGGTCAATAATAGAGTAGAAATCTCCTCTTTTTTTACTTATGGAGAGAGTCTGCCAAAGGTAGCAAGATCGTAGATACATAAAATATTCACACAAAGGTAATCTGTTTTATTGCACTTCTTCGGCTTGCATTCTCTTTTATTGGCCGGAATTGCCAAAATGTGTAAGAATGGATTTAACTCTGCTGTGAAATATTTATAAATAGTTATTGAAACTGGATTATTTACCTCCAGGCGTCCATTTTGCTTAGAATTACTCGTATACTATTGGAAGCTTCCTTAAAGTTTCTCTAGTTTAGCGATCAATTTTTCCTTCTTTCCTCTTATTCTAAGCTTGCAGCCCCGTGTAATTGACAAAAGCATGCACGTGAAGATGTTGCCAAAAATGTCGCTGCTGACGTGGATGTTTTGATGCGTTACCATGTCTTCTTTGTGGATTAACAGCTATCAGGTACCCATTGCAGTTTAGTTCATGCTAAATATCATACTTTTTCTGTTACTCTGAAGTTGAACACATGGTGTTAAATTCAGTGCCTCCTTTTATGTTTTATGTTATTATACTCATTTAAATCATCTCATTTCTCTCGGCTGCACTTTTTTCAGTAAGTTATCACTATGATATTTGGTGTTCAAGATTCTGTGGTTGTAGGTAGACAAATCTATTGATGTTGTGCCAAAAAAAAAATATCTTGAACCAATTAAATTCAAGAATGACAATGAATTAAAGGGTTTTTAGAATTATGGAGAAATTTTTAATTCAGCTTATATTTAAGTTCATTTCTTCTTTGAAGTTGGTTTACACTCACTCAGAGACTATATAAGATAAGACAGTTAAACAAATTATGTAGGCTGTTCTACTACACATGTTCATTATTTATAGTTCTCAAGTTGGGGTTTGTAATTGTATTTGTTAATATATAATAATCAAAAGAGTTGTGATTTCAAAACTAGAACAGAAGCAAATTTAGCAGATGTGCCATGGCTGTGAAGAGTAACCTTGATGGTAGTTGGTCGTTTAATGATTGAGCTAGACATCTTGGATTGAAGTAATGATTAGCTTTTGTAGCTCATGTTTTATTGAACTACAAAATAATGATCTTTGATTTGATCAAAGGTTTGGTAAAGCCTTTTAGGAGTCTCTCGAAGAAGTTCTAATCAAATTATACTGATCTTGCTCATTTTGGAAGAGTTGATCCTGCTCTAAGAGATAGCATTAAGATTGTAAATATTAGGGCACAACAAGATAAAAGTGTTGTTACGAAGTACATGGTATAAAAGAAATTAGTTGAACCACTTTCTTAGTAAATATTAGCATACAATGCATATATTTGTTGACAACGTAAATGCAGTACATACAACTATTACAAATTAATCATTTAACTAGTTAGAAATGATCTAGTAGTGACTGGTGGGCAACTATCCTATTGTAATAGGAGGTTTGTTGCTTGGCTATTTCTTTAAACCAACTAAAAAAAATAAAACAATAGATAAACAATGTTTAGGGCAAGAATATGTTCCCATTATGAAAGCACACACACTCCCTTTCTCTTCACACATACACACATACTTGTATTGTTTCAACACTTTGTATGACCTATTATGTCTTTGGATTTTATTTGCTTCTTCCTAGATGCCTTTTTTTCTATTCTTTCTCAATTTCCCCCAAAAAATGAGAAGTAACAAAGGTTCCTCTACCATTTCCCACCTAATCTTTTAGTGGTGTTAAAGTTTGAGATTGCATCTCCCATGCACAGATGCAATCTAATGGTTGGGAAGGTTAAATGTTGAAGTCAATTGAATACCTCCCAATCCTAGCGAGGCAGCTTGTTTGGTTGTTTTATTCATGTATTCATTCGAAGAAGTTTCCAACTGCTAGGGGTCTTTGTCCACACCTTTCCCTCGATTGAGACAATATGTTGTTTTGCTAGCAACATTTTCTTGATTAGCACGAGCGGGTACCTCCACTTCTTGCAATTAGTGACTTTCATTGATTGAAGTACCTCGTTTCATGTAACGAGGCAACCCACTGAGAGTAAACCTTGTCTAATTTTCATCTTTTTGACACGGTTTAATCTCAACCATTAGATTGTCCCTGTAAAATGAATATGAAAGACAAGAATCTCCAAAGTCATAGGTTCCAGATCCTGTTAGCACATTTGTAAGAAATATAGGTTTTGCGGAAAGAAATGTTTTCTGTGGATGAAGTATAAAGCAACAGTGATAGTTACTTCACCACTACTCAGCAATAAGTACTCAATTCCTCCATTTGCATTGCAATGTAAGCGCTCTCTCTACTTGGGATTACCTTTCCATTATATTCTTGATATCAGCCTCCGACGGGAGATTAAGTGTTTAGTCATATATCAAGAATATAATATATAATGGAGAGTTATCACAAGTAATGTTAGAGAGTCGCGGTGAAGTCAAGTCACTATCACTGTTGCTTTACACGTGTCATGCGGAAATTGGGAGACTGTGTCATGCGGAAATTGGGATGGTATCAGGTAGGAGTTCTCATATTTGGATAATATCAAGATAATGCATGTGACAAGTGAGATAAACCTTGCTTGGCCATATTATTTTGCTATGTGCACTTTTACATGTCAGAAGACTCAGGACTATACTGTGAACTCAGAATTACTGAGACCATATGTGGCTCGACTCTTTACCGAGCCATTGGGTTGGTCTGTACTAATGCAATTCAGGCTGTTGTGCATTGGAACCATGAAAAGCTCCGTTATTAGTTTGACTGAGGTCATGGACTTGCAGTGGTGGTGGTAGCATGCTCTATTTCCAATTAGTATTCCCGCTCAAAATGCAAAAAAAAAATTATTTTTTTAAAATTTTAAAACATTATGAAAACTAGTTTTTCCAATAATTTAAAATTAAATATTTCAATATCTTCAAAATAAAAAATAAATGATTATTTTTGCCCCTTGAACAAAATCTGATGGTTAGTAGACTTGTCGTACGGTCCGGTTCAGACCTTCGAACGGTTGGTTTAAACCTGTTGATCAAATCGTTGAAATCACCAAACTTTTAAATCGTCAAATCGATCTAATAGTGGACTGACGGTCAAGGTTTGAATCCGATCCAAGGGTATTAATCGCAGTCAAACCGGCGATCATATCCACCTGCTGTTTGATCGGCATATTTTCAAAACATATTACCTTTTCTACTGTTTGTACAGAGTGTGTGGCAGTCGGGAGTATGTAATGTGTCTGTGTCCATGTGTATGCAGTTGTGAGCAAACAAAAAAGACAAAAACTTAATATTTTTGTCCCATTATTATGTAAGTTGAAAATAAAATTAGACCTCCCACTCACCCAATTTTCCCCCTACCACTATAATATTATTAGCACTAGTTTAACCCCCGTGCTATGCACGGACAGTTAATAACGAATAACTGATTGAAAATTAAACGAACACAAAAGAAAATAGAGATGCTTGTATACATTATAAAAAAAAAAAAACCTCTGAAAAATATATTGTCAGTAAAAATATCAGATTGAAGGTCATTAAAATAAATATAGTGTTACATCCGTGCGATGCACGAGTAGTTATTGATGCTTAAGAAGACGAAAATTAAATAAAATGACTATATGGGACAAACATTTTTATATATTGTGAAACACTTCTTTAAAAGACAACTTTATCAGTACAAATGTCGAAAGAGGAAGGAAGTGCATCATTACATATCAATATGTTCGGACCATCGGGAATTTGAAATTTCGATAATGCAAAATATAATTGACAATACCAAAATACATAGTATCTATTTGAAATAAAAAAACAACAAAAGATAAATATCTACCTTGACTTTTATTAATAGGCATAACATAAGAGGAAAACAATAATAAAAATATCGTGAAATGAAAAATAAATTATCATACACTTTAAAATATTTATTACAGACAATTATGAGACATTAAATAATTAATAAGTGATTGACCCAATAATTAAATACAAACCCAAATCCAAATTCATCATCTCCTATATGACCAATCCATAAATTCTCTCCTCTATCAATTATTTTAATTCATCTTCATATTTTTTTTTTCAATTATTAGCATACATACACATAAACAAATTAAAGTAATACATAATAAAATTGGAAATTTTATAGATAACGAAAATTAACAAATAACTTTTAAAATTGATTATTATTATTGTGTATTAGTTGTGTAAAATAAATCTAAATTTTGAAATAAACATTTTACAAATATAAATTATATATATATATATATATATATATGAACAGAGCCAACAACGCAAGGGGGTAAATCGACCCTCCTCCCCCGTTAAACTCTACATATATCCCATTATTTTTTTATTATTATTTCAACCGATATTCCATTTTTTTTAATGTATACAACAAATAATACTTTGAGAATAAGCTTCTGAGTTACCAAAATTGCATGCTCAAAATACGACAATTAAATTAAAACAAACAGAAAAGCGAGTTGTATTATATATTAAATTGCATGCTCAAAATACGACAAATTTATATTAAAAAAATGATTTATTTTCTTTGTCCAAATCAAATGAAAGAAGTCTCTATTTAAAGAGAAAACAAATTATGTATTTTGGTGAAAAAAATTTAATATATAATAAATGATCTCAAAGAAATGGGATAATTTTTTTTTTTTGAAATCCATTCAGCCAATAGGGGCTTGCCACGTGTCAAAGGGAAAAAAATTATGATCTAACACGCCCTTGTCGGTACGTGGATCACACACGCCAAGGAAATGTCTGAAATGACCCTCATCCGCTAGTCGACACGTGTCCTAATTGATTTTAAAAAAAATAAAAAACCTCAGCCAATCATAGCTCGCCACCTGCCATTTCAGCCGATTTATTTGCCAATTTGCCACCGTGTGAAACGACCAAAATGCCCTTCGAAGCCCCTTGAATTACCACAAACTTATTATTATATATAGATAGATATAGATATTATTATTATTATTATTTATAAGTAAAAATAAATCATTCACACTTAATAAAAATAAATTTATATTTAAAAAAGAGAATTTTTTTTTCATTGTCCAAATC
Organism: Adenophora triphylla var. japonica; assembly: GCA_022495995.1. Lineage (NCBI taxonomy): Eukaryota > Viridiplantae > Streptophyta > Magnoliopsida > Asterales > Campanulaceae > Adenophora > Adenophora triphylla. The sequence goes on along the minus strand of JAFEMH010004541.1, from coordinate 28,857 downwards.
AAATGAAAAAGTCTCTATTTAAAGAGAAAAAAATTTATGAATTTTGGTTTAAAAAAAATAATTATTTTAAAAAAAGAGGATTTTTTTAATTATCATTTATAATTAAAACAATTAATTCACACTTAATTAATTTTAACTAAAAAAATTGAAAAATTAGTAAAGAATAATTAATAAATTTATATTTAAAAAAGAGGATTTTTTTCTTTATCCAAATCAGATGAAAGAAGTCTCTATTTAAAGAGAAAAAAAAATAATGAATTTTGGTGTAAATTTTTTTTTAAAAAAAATTAATTTATTAGAAAATAATTAAGGTAAAAGAAATGGGTGAAAAAAAAAATCAAAATCCAATCGGCTAATAGGAACACGCCAAGTGTCCACCCAAAAAAAAAAAAAAAGGAAAAATCAGCTGAATTAACGCTTCAATGTCGGCGCGTGTCCACACGCGCCCTGGAAAAGACGTAAACGCCCTTCACCCAAACGCCGACACGTGTCCAAAATTAATTATAATTTTTTTTTTATTTATATCCTCCAATCACAGCGCGACACCTCTATTTTCAGCCCATTTTATTTCAACTTTGCCACAGCGTGAATTGACCAAAATACCCCTCAATGGCCAAAAAATTACCAAGATCTTATTATTATATATAGATAGATTCTTTATTTCCTTTCTACTCTCTTATCTTCTTCTCTCAAAGTCTTAAACTATCTTTCAATCACAATGGCTGTCAACAAAGATTGAGGTGGTGCATGTGGTAGGAGACGAACCTCTATCGACATAATGACGATCCATTTCGTAAAGGAGTTGGTTGCCGATAGCGAGCTGAAATTCATTATTTCGTGCAATTGTTGTCAAAAAAAAAAATACTCCCTTCGTCCCATTACAAGTTACACACTTACTATTTGCACAGAAATTAAGAAAAGTGTTGGTAAATTAGGTGTTATGAGTGTGAAAAGAGAGGTAGGGAATAATAATTGAATTGTTGTTGTGAGTATAATATGTGGGTTCCATTAATATAAAGTAATAAAACATTTCTATTTTATGAAGTTTGTAGTGGGACGCCCAGTAAAGAAAGTGCAAAGTTTGTAGTGGGACGGAGGGAGTACTATTATGTAAAAGGTGACGAATATGGAAAGTAAGTCAATCACTTGAATAATTTTATCCCGAAAAAGTTAGATTGTGAATTTAATCTTCAGGTAAATACTCCTAAATATCTCTCCTTAATTATGAAAGGGTAAGGTTAGTTGTCCCTCTCTAGACTATATGTAAGTTTATTTAATATTAATAAAATTAAGAAGGTACCGTCCCTTTTTTTTCAAAATATTTTCGTCTCAAGTCTTACTTACTGCCCCATAATTATTTGAAAAATTGTGAGTGCAGAAAATTATCTCCAAAATATACACAAGAAAAATCGGTTAAAAAATTAAAAATTCGGCAAATCGGGAATTGGCATTGTAAACCATAAGTCGACAATCCAGCCTGACAAGTCTGGTCTAGCTAGAATTAGGATTGGTTTGGTAGGTATACCAATTGTATTTCGCTTATATCATTTACCAATCAAGTTTAACTTATTAAATAAAAATATGTACCATTATCAAACGACTAATTCGATATATCAACTTAGTTGGTACGGTTGGTATTAGACTTTATCAAATGTAGAATCAAAATTCAAAATGTATAACATTATTTTCAAAATAAATCATAACTCACATACAATTCGACCCAATAAAGACATTTTACTTGAATTGGCTGTCAAATAAAGTGAATTAATATACACCAACAATGAAGACGGTGACGCTACCGCATAAAAATTGAGAAAAATAAAGAGCAAAGACATTTTAGAAAGAGGGAATGCGAAGAAAAGAAATAAACCCCAAACTCTAGCTGTAATCGGTAACAAGAACAAGATTAAATTGAAAACGACTTTGGTTAAATTCATTAGAAAGAGGGAAATTGAGAGAGGGAATTACATACCTTGTTTCAGGCGAAAATCGAGATTGGTGTAATGGAGGCAAATCGCCGGGAGTGAGTGAGAGAGAGAGAAAGTGTGACTTGTGAAAAATAAGAATAGAGAAAATCAACAAATTAGGAATTGAAGAAAATTTTATTATTATTATATATATAGTATATATTTCCTCCGTCTCACCAAAACTGATACTTATTTTCTTTTTGGTCCGTCCCACCAAAACTGATACTGCCCAAAATAGCAAAGGAATCTTCACTATTTACCCCACTCATTCTCTCTCCTATTTCACTTTTACACTCACAACATTCTCTCTCCTAACTATTCCTTCCACTCATTCTCTCTCCTATTTAATTCTTCATACTCACAACATTTTCTTTCACTTTTTCTCTCACTTACTTTTCCTTAATCCCCGTGCCCAAAAATTTGGTATCAATGTTGGTGGGACGGAGGGAGTACTCCCTCCATCCCGTCCGACTTAGGACATTCACTCCCGACACGGAGATTAAGGAATACTATTATAATATTAGGAGTGAGAATGAGTGGAGGATGTGTTGTGAGTGTGAAAAATTAAATAGGAGAGAGAATGAGTGGGATAAATAGTGATGGGATTATTGTTGTGAGTATGACAAGTGGGTCCCATTTAATATAAAAGTAATATAAACTTTCCATTTTGGGCCGTCCTAAATTGGGTGGGACGCTCAAAATAACAAAACGTCCTAAGTCGGACGAGACGGAGGGAGTATATATATATATATATATATATATATATATATACACACACACATATATATATATATATATATATATATATATATATATATATCGTATAAATATTTTGATATATCGATTTTCGCGTATCAATTATACTCCCTCCGTCCCGGTCGATTTAGGATTTATTTCCATTTTTGGCGTTCCACGCGATTTAGGACGGCCCAAAATGGAAACCTTAAATCACTATTCTCTCCACTCATTCTCTCTCCTAAATTATTTTAATACTCACAACACCATTATAATTTACTATTCCCTCCACTTATTCTCTCTCCTATTTTTAAATTACACTCACAACATTTACCTTTTTCTTAATCCCCGTAACGGTTCAAAAAATCCTAAATCGGTCGGGACGGAGAGAGTAATTGTTATAGAGTTAGTTAGACAAGTTGATTGATACGGAATTAAAAAATTTGGTTGCCCTAGAATTACATCTTTCCTGAGATATGATTTGATATCCTAACGACTCTTCACATGTCGTGTACAAAGTTGATGTATTTTAAGAATGTTTATTTTTTTATCTATTCTTTAAGCGTTATTTTTCAATATTTATGTCAACTTCGATTCATTATTATTCAGTCAAATAAAGTACTGATATTTAAGCATGCATTGAATTTTGTCAACACTGTCTCAATACATCATTTCAGTGTTAATATACTCCCTCTTGCTCGAAATAAAAATAATGTTTCTATTTTTCATTATAATTTATCTTAAAATAAATGTTGTATTTTTTAACCAAGTAAAGTGATTTATGACATTTTTAAGTAATTTACAAATTAATAAAACATCTTTTTTTTTTTTGACAAATAATTACGATATTTATCCTAATAAGACGAATGAAATAATATTTAAAGTGTAAATATATTATTTTGAGTTTACGATCAAGGTCATTTGGGTTTCCGGCGGTTTCTACTTCGGGTGAGCAAGATTTATTTATTTATTTATTAACTGAAACATATAGACCAATTAAAATTGGACTGATCCAATATTTATAGCTTGATTATGATTTCAAATTTCTCTAAATTCTATAGATTGATCAATGTTTTGTTAGTGTTAATTCATATTTTAAATTTTAAGAGTCCCAGTAGTATCAGTACAAATGATTTTTAGTGTCAATGCATAATGCATGTATAATTGAGTTTATGGACTCGTTTGCATGCATTCGAGGCAATGAGCGTAACTTTTAAATCCATATGAATTTCATGGATGAATCATGAAATTCATCGTATATAAAAATTCGAAAGATGTCATTTAGGCACTCTGATAGAAAAGTAAACATTCATTGATTTTCTTAATTGTTATTTACATAATAGATCAATACAACATTATATACACACTAACACAGCAACTTGATCTAACTGACTCTAACAACTTGACAGTTTGTTACAACAACTTCTAATTGACATTCTAACTTTTATCAAGTTGACACTTCAGTCCCTTTGACTTCTTTACTTGAACACTCAGCACCTTCTTCAATATCAACTTGATCACTGTCCTTAATATCCCCCCTCAAGCTAGATGGGGAGAATAAGTTGAACACATTTAGCTTGGATAACAGAGGTAAAATGGTAGTAGAAGGAAGAGCCTTTGTAAATAAGTCAACTAATTGTAGATGAGTAGAAACATGAGCTGTATAAATGAAGCCAGAAGCTATTTTGTCTCTGATTAAATGACAGTCAATCTTAATGTGTTTAGAATGTTCATGAGAGACTGGATTTGAAGCAAGATTAAGAGCAGCCTTATTGTCACAATAGAGAGGAACAGGAGTGAGGTTTTTGACACCAAAGTCAAGCAACAATTGCACCAACCAAGTGACCTCACAAGTGGCAGCAGCCATACTCCTGTATTCAGCCTCACAGGAGGATCTAGATACAGTCCCTTGCTTTTTAACTTTCCAAGATACAAGAGATGTATCAATAAAAGCACAAAAACCAGACAAGGATCTTCTTGAGAGAGGACAATAACCCCAATCAGCATCACAGTAAATTGATAAAGTCAGAGAACAAAAAGAAGAAAACAGAAGACCCTGACCAATACTTCCTTTGAAATATTTGACTAATTTTACAGCAGCTTCCCAATGATTTTCTGTTGGAGAAGACACATACTGACTTAGAATGTGAACAACATAAGAAATGTCAGGCCTGGTGATGGTTAAGTAGATCAGTCTCCCAATCAATCTTCTGTATTGACTAGGATTAGATAGAGGAGGACTTGTATCAAGAGCCAAAGTATGATGTTGCTCAATTGGAACCTTGGATGTTCTAGCAGATAACAACCCTGTATCAGAAATAAGTTCCAAAGTGTATTTCCTTTGATGTATGTATATGCCCTCTGAAGATCTTGCTATCTCAAGACCTAAAAAATACTTCAAAGGACCTAAATCCTTAATATTGAATTGGGAATGGAGATGAGCCTTGACTCCAGCAATCACATCCTTATTTGAGCCAGAAATAAGAATATCATCAACATAAACTAAGATTGCTGTAAAGGAATTTGACCTTTCCAGAGTAAACAATGTGTGATCATTTTTGAATTCCTTGAAACCAAAAGCAATAAGAGAAGAAGCAAACTTATTATACCATTGTCTGGGAGCTTGCTTAAGCCCATACAATGACTTAATAAGTTTGCAAACAATAGGCTTTGAAGAATTTTGCAAGTGAGAAGGGATATTGTAACCAGGAGGAATATTCATGTAGACCTCTTCATCCAAATCTCCATGTAAGAAGGCATTTGCTACATCCATTTGTGAAAGATGCCACCCTTTTATTGAAGTAAGAGCAAGAAAAACCCATCGTGGTCATCTTGGCCACAGTGCAAAGGTTTCAAAGAAATCTTCACCCTCGGTTGTAAATCCTTTAGCCACAAGCCTAGCTTTCAGTATTTATCCAATGAACCATCGTGTTTCAACTTAACCCTGTAGATCCATTTACAGCCAACAGCTCTTTTGTTTGTTGGTAATTCTTGCAATATCCAAGTGCTATTAGATTCTAAAGCTTTTAACTATAAATTCATGGCCTGACACCAGTTGGGATCTTTTAAAGCTTAAGCAAAGGTATGAGGTTCAGAATATGCAGAAGATTTACAAATGAAGGAATAGTAGGAAGGAGATATGGCATCATAAGACAATGGAGTAGAAACAGTATGAGAGGAACTTACAGTTATAGAGCAAGCAGAGGCAGTGAACTGAGAAGGCAGACCTGTGAAGTCCTTGAACTTAGCTGGCACAACTTTCTGTCTAACAGGTCTTGGAAGGGCAAGAGGAGGACTTACAGGAGTCTCAGTAGAAGGATTATTAATCCTAGAAGCAGAATGAGAATGCTCAGACTCAAGAGGAGAGTTTGGACAAGGAGACTGAGGAAAGGAAGAAGATACTGCAGGTGATTCAATGTCAGTGTAAGAAGGATACAATTCAGTGAACATTGGAATAACTGACTCATGGGATTTCAAAGGAAGATATTGATAAGGAAAATAATTCTCATAGAATTGAACATCTCTGGAGAAGAAGATTTTATGAGTGGATAAATCATACAATTTGTAGGCTTTCTTGCCATGAGGATAGCCAAGAAAGATGCATTTTGAGGCTCTGGAAGAAAATTTATCTCTTTGGCTTGACAAAGTGGAACCAAAACAAAGACAACCAAACACTCTTAGATGTTTATAGGAAGGAGGAGTGTTTAGAAGGATCTCAAAAGGAGTTTTGAAATTCAGAACTGAAGAGGGAGTTCTGTTAATCAAGTATGTGGCAGCAAGAACACACTCACCCCAAAAATTTAATGGGTAAATGTGCTTGGAATCTCAATGCTCTAGCAACATCAAGAATATGCCTATGTTTCCTTTCTGCCCTACCATTTTGTTGAGGAGTTTTCACACAACTACTCTGTTGTTCAATGCCTAGAGAAGATAAAGTGCTAGAAACTTCAGAATTAAAGAATTCAGATCCATTGTCAGACCTGATAATATGAACTGTGGCATTGAACTAATTTTTAACAAGAGAAAGAAAGGATTTTATGTGAAATAGAACTTGAGATTTTGAACTAAGTAAGAAAGTCCATGTGGTCCTCGAGTGATCATCCACAATAGTAAAAAATGAGTGAAAGCCATTATAAGTTTGATGCTTATAAGGACCCCACACATCACAATAAATATTGGCAAAAGGAATTTCAGAATGAGATGTACTGAGAGGAAAGGAAATTCTGCATTGTTTTGCCATATGACATACATCACAAATGTGAGACAAATTCTCAGATTTTGAACAAGAAACAGGCACATGAGGCAATATAGAAGAAGACATATGTCCTAGTCTATTGTGTCACAAAGTAGTATCATTAATACCAGAAACAACACTAGTACAAGAAATGGATTTAGTTTGAGGTGATTCTTGACTTTTGAGAGTGAACTTGTACAGGCCTCCTTTCAGTTCACCAATCCCCTTGAGATTCTTGCAGTGTAAGTCCTGAATGAGACAATATTTTGGAAACAGCAGAACACACAATTGACTATCAGAAGTAAGTTTGTTGACAGACAATAGATTGTAAGTGAATTGAGGAACAAATAGAACATTCTTTAACAGAATATCCTTGGTAAGTTGAACTGAACCTTTGTGAGTGATTTCAACTTGATTTCCATTAGGTAGAAATATTGTGGAAGACAAGGAAACAGGATCAAGAAGAAAGGCAAAGTTGGACACAACATGGTCAGAAGCTCTAGAATCAATTATCCATTCAATATCATGACCAGAATTTAGATTTAAAATTTTAGAATTAGTAACACAAGTGGAGAAGCATTTTATACCTGATATATGAGTTGTAGGAGAAGCAGGTTGAGATTGTTGATTTGCCATAGTCAACAATTGATGATACTCACCAGCTGAAATTGACACAACTTTGTCCTCCTGAGGTGCTGTTGTTTGACTAGTGAAAGCTGCATTTGCATGAGAGTACTGAGGTTGAGATTTAAGATTCTTTGGCATTTTGCTTGGATCTGGTTTGACACCATGCAGTTTGTGCCAATCAGGAAAGCCTATGATGAAGAAACATTTTGCCTTTGTATGACCAACACCCCCACAGTGCTCACATTGCAAACTGTCCTTGTTAACAACCTTTTTCCCACCAGAATTGCCTTTAAAACTGGAAGAAGTCTGAGAATTATTCTGAGTGTTATGAGAATGCTGCTGAGTGGTGTGAGAGTGAGCATTAGAATGGCTATTATTAGTCTTAGCATATAGAGCAGTGGAAATGTCAGACAGTGGTAAGGCTTGAGGAAGGACACCAGAACATTCCCTGAGTTTTTCATCTTGAAGTAACAGAGATAGAGTGGAGCTTATATTTGGCAGAGGATATTTTGCTAGGATAGTGCTCCTTAAACCAGCAAAATTTTCATTTAGTCCTATAAGAAATTGAGTAACCTTCTGGAGGTGTTCATACTCCTCAATTTTCTTATTAGCACCACAAGAGCATGCACATACACATTTAGGAACAATGTTTACTTCCTCAAACTCATCCCACACTGACCTAAACTTTGTGAAGTAATCAGAAATGGAAAGAGAACCTTGCTGCAGATTGATGATATCTCTTTTAATTTGATAAACTTGAGGAGCATTTCCCTGTGTGAATCTATGTTCCAGATCTAGCCAAATTTCAGCAGCAGTTTTCATATAGACTAGACTTGAACTAATACTAGGACTAACAGCATTCAAAAGCCACGAGATTACCATATCATTACATGTAACATCCCCAAAAATGTGTGTGCCTGATATGATTTGATTAGTGCTACTCATATCACCAAGATGCATCTTCTTTTCGGAAGCTCATCCTAGAAGGACTCCAAGGTTAAGCGTGCTTGACCTGGGGAAATTCTAGGATGGTTGACCCACTGGGAAGTTTCTCAGTGAGCATGTAAGTGAGGACAACACGTGCTGGAAAGACTTGTGGTGGTTTGTGGGGCTACTACGTCAAATCTGATAGCGTTTCGACCCGGTTTTCGGGCTCGGGGCGTTACAAATGGTATCAGAGCGGGACCCGGCCGAAAGTGTGGAGCAAAGTGCTGTGCGGAACAAAGTGCACACCGCGGTGTCGGTGGGAGTCACCTCTTGAATCCGTACGAGCCCCTCTTGGATCCACACTGCCCGGGGTTTCGATCCAAGTAGGCCTTGCCGGGGACGGCAAGGATCCTAAGTGGGGGAGATTGTAACATCCCCAAAAATGTGTGTGCCTGATATGTTTGATATGATTTGATTAGTGCTACTCATATCACCAAGATGCATCTTCTTTTCGGAAGCTCATCCTAAAAGGACTCCAAGGTTAAGCGTGCTTGACCTGGGGAAATTCTAGGATGGGTGTAGGGCTGTTACACGAACCGAGCCTGTTCGAGCTCGACTCGGGCTCGGCTCGAAAAAAGCTCGAGTTCGAGTGGGCTCGAGGCGAACTCGAGCTCGAGCTCGAACCGAATTTCAAGTTCGTCATTTTTTCGAGCCCGGCTCGTGTTCGGCTCGTATGTTCGACGAGCTCTGTTCGAGATCGACTCGTTTAAGCTCGACTCGGGCTCGGCTCGTTAAAAGCTCGGATGAATTATGAATTTTTTGTTAAAAATATATATATTTAGTGACAAATTAAAAGACCAAGCTCGAGCTTGGCTCGTTTAGGCTCGAGTTCGATTGCAACTCGAATTAGGGCTCGATAAAGCTCGTTCGATTTCAGATTTTTTTTCAAAAAATAAGTCGAAGCTCGAGCTCGGCTCGTTAATACTCGAGTTCGAGCAGCTCGCGAAAAGCTCGCGAGCCGGCTCGCGAAAAGCTCGAAACTTGATTCGAGCCGAGCTCGAACATGAATTCTGGGATCGAGCTCGAGCTCGAGAAAAGCTCGAGCTCGTTTAAAAGTTCACGAGCTCGAGCTCGAAACATCAAAAGCTCGGCTCGGCTCGGCTCGTTTATAGCCCTAGATGGGTGACCCACTGGAAAGTTTCTCAGTGAGCATGTAAGTGAGGACAACACGTGCTGGAAAGACTTGTGGTGGTTTGTGGGGCTAGTACGTCAAATCTGATAGCGTTTCGACCCGGTCTTCGGGCTCGGGGCGTTACATTACATCGTTGCCATGAGGTCAAATACTTAGAAGTAGCAATTGGCCTACGATTTTGTCCAGTTACCATGCCTAACTTCAGCTTTGAAGATAAGGCAACAGTCATGGCTCGACGCCATTGACTGTAATTCATAGCAGTAAGAACATTCGTGACAAGGATCATACCTGGATGATCGTTCGGATGAAGAAACAATGGATGATTCGAAGGAAGACTCAAATTTACCACAGTGAGATCATATTCATCAATAACAGCAGTCTCATTGTTAACAGTTTCTGTAGCTTTAGCCATCGGTGCTCAATCGATGGAGAAATCAACAAAAATGACCTAGAAAATGCGATCGGCGAATAAGAAATCGTGATGAAATCACGAACAGATGAAGATCGCAATAGCAAATATGAGAAGGAATCTAAATCAGAAGAGAAATTGGAGAAGACGATTGAGAATTTAGCTCAATCGAGGAAGAAAAATGGCAGAAAACTGTGAAATTTACATCTGATACCATGATAGAAAAGTAAACATTCATTGATTTTCTTAATTGTTATTTACAGAATAGATCAATACAACATTATATACACACTAACACAGCAACTTGATCTAACTGACTCTAACAACTTGACAGTTTGTTACAACAACTTCTAATTGGCATTCTAACTTTTATCAAGTTGACACTTCAGTCCCTTTGACTTCTTTACTTGAACACTCAGCACCTTCTTCAATATCAACTTGATCACTGTCCTTAATACACTCAAACATGTCTTTGAAATTTTTATAATTGAGAGTGTTAAAATAGTGTCGGTGGTAGTTTTTAAGATTGTCAGTGATCTGTTTTGTTAGTATCAATGCATGTGTTATTTAGTGATAGTGTACGTGTTTGATTAGTGTCGGTGCATGTTTTGAAACGTATCGATACATGTATAAAAGATTGTAAGTGTTACTGTCAATAGTGACAGTCATAGTTTTAAAGTGTATAAAACATATCAGCTAGTGTTTTTGCATGAAATTGCTTATACCTTAATGTGAATGAATCTTGTTAATTCGAATTTCCAAACAAAACAACTATTTTGCTCCTGGGAGTGAGGTTTTTTTTCTCCCCCCTCTTCCAAATAGTTTTTGTGGAAAAGTTTCTCTTTCAAAAAAAAAAAGTACGTTTTCACATGTATTAAAACCCATACCGTCTACACAGATGCAATAACCAGACTGTGCTACACGGGAGCCTTCATACTGCTAACTTTCCGAAGCCCGAAAATTCCTCTCTAAGTAAATATGATAAATTCCGATTTAACGAAGTTTATTAAAAAAAAAATCAAACACATCAACTTGTATTTTTGCATGTCAAATTGCGTATCAAACACATCAACTTGCGTATCAAACACATCAACTTGTGTTTTTAGCCTCAACTTGTTAGTATCAATGCATCAACTTGTATTTGTCTTATACCTTAAATTTCACGAATCTTGTTACTTATTACCATAAAATCTTTCTATCACACTAGGCTATATAATAAACTAGTAAAAGTCCGTGTCCGAGGACACGTGGTATATATTTTTATTTTTTTTAATAAAAAAAAGGGCAAAATGAAAAAGGGACAACTTAGTGAGGGCAAAATGGGAAAAAACCCATTTGGAACTATTCATTGTACTGTTCACCCTTGTTGCCATTTATACTATAGATACGATAAATCTCGAATTAACGAATTTTTATTAAAAAATATATGCACACATGAAATTGCGTATCAAACACATCAACTTGTGTTTTTAGCATACCACTGACTTATATCTTAAATTCTGTAAATCTTGTTATTTATGATTATAAAATATTTCTATTAATGATATATAGTAAATATGATGAATCTCGATTTAAGAAATTTTTATTAAGAAATATCTAAACTCGTAAAATTGCATATCAAACATATCAACTTATACCTTAAATTCCCTACTTAAAATAATTAATGTCATATTCAACGTACTATAACCTTATTTTCACATAATGAAGCGTACTCACTAGTGACAACATTACCCAACGTACCTTCTCATTTCATTGCAAATAGTGTAACATACATTTTTTTAATGAACGGCGTTACATTTAGTTAACCGAAGTTGAAGTTGACGTGGCTAAGCCACATAACAAGATAATCAACACTCGTTAAATATTTAACGGATGTAAAGAATAACACCACCCACATCCACCCTTCAACTTTATCTTCTCCCCGTCTCCACAAATCCACCGCATCTCCACTCCTTAAAAACTTCCTCCTTCATCTTCTTTGGCACCGTCCACCCATCTCGAATCCTTCTCTCTCTCTCTCTCTCTCTCTCTCTCTCTCTCTCTCTCTACACTACACTACACTGAAAGAATGAATCAAGGGTACAAGTTCTTTCCATCTCCATTTCTCATTTCCTCACTCCCTATCCTCCATTACAGCCCCCCTCTTCTTCCACTCTCTCCCATTCCTCTCACCCACCCTCCACTGCCTTCGCTTCTACCCTAAGATCCTCCACTATTTCGTCTTCATGGCTCATAACACTATGGGAAGGAAAAAAAAATAAGATTTTGAAAATCTTCTTAGGTTTGTTAAAAATCTCAAATTTTGAAAATACATTGAAATTTCTTTTGAAACCTGGGTAACTTCAGATTAATTGTGGCTATCCAAAATTTGGGTTTTTAAATTTTGAGAATTGAAAATTGGGGTTTAATGTAATGGAGAAATGAGTTATGTTGAGAGAGCTTTGAATAGAGTTGAATACATTCATGATTACATGAAATGGAGTTTATCATTTGTTTTCGGCTTTTTTATTTCAGATCTAATTGTTTGTTTTTGATTTATTTTGCTACTGTGTATTGTCGTTGATGATGAATTGTGGGTTTAAATGGTGAAATTTGGTTGGGTTAGTGACTGGTGGGGGTTGCTGCATGGGATTGATAGGGATGGTAGGTGTGGTGGTTTTGTTGCGGTGGTGATGTGGTGGTAGTGCAGGTTCGGTGGTGGGTTGGGAAGAGAAGTGGTGGGGGTAGTTGTTGGGTTTGAGGGAGATGATGGAGATGATGGAGGAAAGTATAGTTAGTTTTGTAAAGGAAGTTTACAACTTTACCCTCAAAAGACTACTAACTAGGTTAGCCAAATCACACTTCATTTGCCATGTCAGCATTATGTTAGATTTTTTAACACTGTTAATGAAAAAATTAGTAGGTTGCATTATTTAAAAATGAACTCAAAAGTACGTTGTAGGTTTATGTCGCTAACGAGTAGATTGCATTTTTTAAAGAAAAAAAAAATGCAAAAGTACGTTATATATGTAGGTTGTTTGACGTCCGTGAATCTTATTACTTATTAACATAAAATCTTATTATCACAATGGACTATAAAGTAAAGATGATAAATTCCAATTTATTGGATTTTTTTTTAAAGAAATACTCCCTCCGTTCCACGTGAATGGACACTTATTTCCTTTTTGGGACGACCCACGTGAATGGACACTGCCCAAAATGGAAAAGAATATTCACTATTCCCTCCACTCATTCTCTCTCCTACTTCACTTTTACACTCACAACATTCTCTCTCCTAACTATTCCTCCCACTCATTTTCTCTCCTATTTAATTCTTCATACTCACAATATTTTCTTTCACTTTTTCTCTCTCTTACTTTTCCTTAATTCTCACACCCATAAAGTTGGTGTCCATTGACATGGAACGGAGGGAGTATCTATATACGTAAACTTGCATAAAAAACACATCAACTTACCTTCAAGTTTGTGAATTTTGTTACTTACTAACATAAAATTTTCCCATCACACTAAATCATATAGTAAATATGATAAAATCCGATTTAACGGACTTTTATTAAAAAATATTTATACACGTAAAATTTCATATCATCACTAAGTGTGTCAGATTATATTAAATAATAATAAAAAAATTATAAATATATCATCACAAGAAATTTAGTTATTTAATATCATCACACAATTTAAAAACACTTAAAAACCCGTTTTTCTTTCATCTATAAAAAATCGGATATTCACAAAACTCAAATTCGTGAAGTGGAGACCCAGTTGGTTAATATTATGACGTGGCAAAAACCGATTGGCTGATTACATGTGGCTTCCTCTCATAAAATGTGAACTGCTTGTCCGCCACCGGGAACAAAAATTACATTGACCCTTTACCCAAACAGCCCCTTTTATAAAATCACACAATAACAACCCCCGGGATCTGAAAACGCGCGTTGACTGATCGGAAATATCCAAACCCTAAATCAATCGGAACTCTTCAATCTTCGCACTAAGGTTGGTTCAATTTCAATCTATATTCCCACTCCATTGTTCCTATCGTTTTTGCATTCTTAATTTGTTGGTTATGTTTTGAAAATTGAATTTGGTTCGATTTAGAGATCTGTGTTCCTTTGAATTATGTTTAGTGGGATCAGGATCGGGAATTTTGGGCAATTTTTACTTTGTTTAATGGTTACATTGATTCAATTATACATACGTGTAATCTAGAATTTCTATTTCGATTTTTATTATGAATGACCTGATTTGTTAGCTCAAATGTGATTGAGGTGCGGGGTTGGGGGTTCATTGCAGATTTGGATCGAAGTGTTAGTTTCTTGGAATGAGAATTGATTGAAAAGGGATTTTGTTGAAATTGCTTGAGTTATCATAATTGGCCGACTTAGTTCTTCAATTGTTTATTTAAAATGGTTTTTCAATGCAAATCCATCTGAAATCTGGGTTTGCTTCGAGATTCTCTTGGTTCCGTTCGAAAAGTCTTATCTTGAAGCAAATTACAATGAAAAATTGAACAATTGTTTCTCATGGTGTTTATATAGTATAAGGGGTTTTGTTCGTACTATATAGGTCATACGTAGATGATATTTGGTTTCGAGATTCTCTTGGTTACAATCAAAGAGTCTCACTGAAGTTTAAATGCTCCTTAGATATGAAAATATGAAGGGATGAACATCCCCTTCATAAATGGGCCAATTGATAAAAGCTATTAGTACTATTCATCCTAAACGAATACGTCCAAGGAGACTATTTTTGACTTGTTCCTTCATTGATCTTACAAACCAAGTTCTCATATCGTAGTAGTTAATGGCTTTCGTTCCATCAAATTTCTGTTATAGCGTTATGTTGCCTATGTGTTGGTGCTTCAACTGTATTAAACCATTTAGTTGTCTGATGCTTTTAGAATCCTTAGAACCTTTCTGTTAAAATAATTATTATGCATTTTAATTGTGTGAGTGGGGTCTGCTAATCGACTATGATTTATTAGCTTGCATAGTTCTCGTTTCTTCTTTCAGTTTCTGATGTCCATTCATTGGTCTATTTTTGCTACTACTCAAGCCATGTTTAGTACTCTGTCCCTCAAAGACCCACCACCAATCACACAAAAAAAGGCTACTCTTGAAAATCAACCCGTTAGTCTGTTTTGTGATTAATCAAGACAGGTTTAGTACTTAATCCCCCCAATATCCACCTGCCAAACCCACTAAAGAAAGGCATACCCTTGAAACTCAAACTTTTAGCACTCCCTCCATTGTAAAAGGATCTTTCCTCTTTAATTTTTCCTAAATGGAATGGTATTTTCTCTTTTAGGGAGTATTTTTTTTCTTCTAGCAAATGATATTAATTCCCTTGTCCTTGTGAAAGATAAATAATATGGGTTCACTTGAGAAAACTTAAATCAATTACATGAATAACGTTGCTCACCCACTGGCATTGTGACAGTTTTGTATATTTGTGCAATAAGCCAAATCCTAGTTCTCTTTTTCGGATGGATGAGTAATATTTTCACTCCCATATATGTCCTTTATATTGCAACAAAGCTACACATTTTATGAATAGAATGTTAGAGCAACATCAATTTGTAGGAATTAGGGATGAATTGGAAGAACTACCTGAATTTAGAGTTTTAATTTCAGATGTAATTCTCTTTAGGAACACCCTCAAATTGGAAGAAAGACCATATATAAATTATTATTTGTGGCCTAACTCGACCCATGTTATAGGTTCAACTCGGTCATTCTGTAGCCAATTGTAGCATCAGTCTTCTAGAGTGATTATTCCTCTTGCGCTAAAGAGCTCTAGCTTAAGCAAAGATCCGGTATCCCTTTCTATATGAAAGGTCGGGTTCAATCCCCACCAAAGACACTTTCAAGTGTCAATCTTGTAATAGCTTAAGCATTCATTAATTAAAAAAAAAACAATTTTTCTTGTTTAAAAAAAATGAATATTCCTCTTGCATCCTGATGTAACCATGTTCCAGTTCGTGACAAATAATTATTTTGTTTTATGGGCACAGAAATGTCTGGAGCTCCCCCAAGAGGAAGTGCAGCAGCAGCAGCTGCTAACCTGAGAAGGAGGAGGACAGCAAGTGCAGGTGCCGGTGCTTCAGGTGGGACCGCCGGCAACATGCTCCAATTCTACACAGATGATGCCCCAGGACTTAAGATATCTCCCAACGTTGTTCTTGTCATGAGTATAGGTTTCATTGCCTTTGTTGCTGTTCTTCATGTCATGGGTAAGCTCTACTTTGTTCGTAGAGAGGCTTAAGAAAAAATACTTGTACTCTGATGACAGCATGGCTAATGGTCGAATGGTGCTAGGTTACTTTTTACAAACTCGCTAGTCAAATGTGGTAGAGAACGATGAAAAAATTGCTTTATGTTTTTCCGTTTCAACATTTTTGAAGTGTACAAGATTGAGAATTTCTATCTAAATGACTTTGTTAACCGGAAGGTTTATATGGTGTGTATTTGTTTCACTTGCCTGGTATAAATTAGAGGTCGCTTTTGGTTCTTTGTTCTTCCTAAAGAGTATTTGTACCCATCCCTAATGAATGTCCGATTTCATTTCGAGGAAACTCTGAAAATGTGTGTTTTTTCACTTTTTATTATGACAAAGATGTATAATATTCTTGTTATTCAAATATTTAGTTTTACGATGATAAAATGAATAGCGAAAGTTTTTTTTTTTTTTTTTTTTGGTAAAAAGTGTTTAGGGACATTTTTTTTATTGCAAAACAACATCCATATTAGGAAAAAAAAAAAATCTTCAATTTGAATATTCATTGACAGAGGGAGGAATGTTTTAACAAATGATTAGTCAAATTGTAGTTAGGGTCCAAATGTTTTAAGGGGCAATTACCAAATGGTTCCGGAGCCTAATGAATTCGATTTTCTAGGACACAATATGGGAATAGATCCCCAGGCCCTTTCCTCGTAGATAAACACGGGTGTCCCAAGCAAATTGAAGGAAATTACAGTCATGCTACTCCTTCTAACGACTTGCCACTCCTTCTAACGACATGGATGCGCGTGCGAGGTTTCTTCCGGCTTGTTTCTGCGGTTTCTCCCCTCCCCCCTTTTCTCTCTCTTCTTTTTTCCCCTCAAAAACTTTAAAATGAAATATCTAAAGATTCTGAAGTCAAAATAAAAAATAAAAAAATTGAAACCACTGTTGTTTTCGTATTGTCAATACGAATCAAACTAGTACCATCAACATATAATCTAAAATAACTTTGAGACGTTCACAATTGTTTCAAGTTCACAGTTATTTTTTAGAAGTTTACAGTTGTTGTTCACAGTTTTTCTAAAAACAAATAAGAGAAGTTAACATTTGTTTTAGCTAATTGCATAATTTCTACAAGAAAATGGCTACCATTTACTTAATTCACAATTGTTTTTAGTTAAGTTAACAATTGTTTTTAGTCTTTTATTGTCTCTATTTTTGCAATTTATGAGATTATTTGACATATTTTTTAAGTTCACAACTTTTTTGTTAAGTTCACAGTTGTTTTTTATCTTTTAAAATCTCTATTTTTACTATTTTATGAGATTATTTGGCATATTTGTTAAATTTACAGTTGTTTAAGTCTTTTATAGCCTCTATTTTGCAATTTTATGAAATTATTTGTCATATTTTTTAATTTACATTTGTTTTTAGTTAATTTTATAGTTGTTTTAGTTAAGTTCACACGTGTTTTTAATATTTTATAACCTCTATTTTTACTATTTTATGAGATTGTCCGACATAATTAGTTAATTTGCATTTGTTTTTAGTTAAGTTCAAAGTTATTTTAGTTAAGTTTACGGTTATTTTAGTTAAGTTCACAATTATTTTTAGTATTTTTGTGCCCAACTTTTTTGTTACCATATTTTGGGCCCCTAGTATTATCCAGTAATTAAAGTAAACTTTGTTAACACACTCAAAAATGAATCAAATCCATGTACGCGTATCCCCGTAGATAATACTAAGTGTTGCTTTGTTGAATTTCAGAAAGACACCATTAAATATGTGAGAAAGAAAAAAAGTAATTATACTTTGCTTGGAAATAATTTATTAAGCGAGCAAACAAACCATAACATAACTGTCGTTTTCAATAAAATGCTACCCAATAAATTATAATTTTTTTATGTTCCAACTACAATGAAATTGAAACATATACCTAATCTTCTGTAATAGAAGCCTATTACATCATATCAAAATCCAATAATAAGACAAAAGGGGTCACAATCTCCTTCATTCACTTAACATCCAAATTAAAACACAAATACAGACTCCGACATATCAGGTGCCAATCGGAAAGGAAGCATCGTCGTTTTTGCAGATCTGGCCGACAATAATGGGAAATCGTATAAATCGCCGCAAGGATGGCGTTAGTAGCCAGATTTGGACAAAAAGAGGGCGGGGGAGTCGTCGGAGGAGGGGTAGAGGTCGCCGGAGGAGGGAAAGGGGTCGCCGGAGGTGGGGGAATGAGTAATCGGAGGTAATTGTAAAGAGACCAAAGAGAAATAATAGCGTGTGTGCAGTGTGTGTGTCGAATGAGAGGGGAGGGAAGGAGAGCGTGCCATTGAACAAGCGAAGGACTTGATGAAATTTGGTTTATGATGTTGGACCAGGTGATTAATCAAATTCCACTACCCTTATCGATAAATTCTCTTAGGGTGGAGGACCCGACCCATGTTTTAACTTACGAATGTATAATGTTAGATTTTATGTGAACTGACAGATGAGTTTCTTCAGTCATGAAACTAATAATATAGTGTTCATAGGTCTGAAAAATTAGTGAAATTAATTAAAGTCGACATAATTAACGAGAAATAAAACACTCTTTAAAACGTTTTGACAAGTGAAATATGACACTTATTTTATCTCCCGACTATCGATTAAAAGTTAACAGTCAGAAGATAGATAAAATTAATCTTTAAACTTCATTTCTTAGTAGTGACACACAACACAAGCTCTAAAATAAGCATAGGCTTCTCTTTTTTGAAAAGTCTCTTCTTTTTTTTTTTTGAAAATTCTGTTCTATACTCGACCTTGACCACATTCACCTGCAAGCACGGGGAGAGAATCTGTACTACATCGGTATATAGGTTGTGTTACCCCCTCCGTTCCAAAATAAATATTTCAGTTGACTTATTATTTAAAAAAAATGCTCTACTAGCTTGCAATTTACTAGTAAAGTGATAGAATTGCCCTAAATCACCACCCCTGTTCGTAAACACAACAATTATCAAGTGCATACATTTATCGTGAGACGGAGAAGGTACGAGACCAAGATCCTTTGCCAACTTGATTCATTGTGTATGAATGATTGCGAGAATTTTAACCTAAGTACCACGGAGATTCAGAGAATAGGCTTGGTTAGAATACACGACACTATTGATCACTAGAATCCAACTTTGCTGTTAAAAAGGAGGCAAAAATTCCCATTTTTATAAGCATGAATTATGCATTACAGACTTCTTGAAACTGCACATTTTCCTGATGTTAGTATTTCTTTGGATGGGACGGAGTAATTTCCATAAACTGCTTCAGGTTTGTAGCCCACATCAACAAAATAAGCATCCGAGACAGTATCTCTATAGAACTTAGCAAGCAACATAAACCAAGATAAATGCCAACAAATTCAACAAAGGTACAATATTTACAGTGTCAGAGTATCTACTATCCGGAGTGAACATTCAAGAAATTCAGGATTCTTATTTTCATACATGATATTTACACCACAAACACCGAAACCAACCAGTATTGAGAGTTTTAATGCATGGTGTCAAGCAACCCGCCAGTACCGACACCCTCATCTGCAGGTTTAGGGCCCCCACAAGATCTCGACACTGATTCAAAGAGTTTCTCAATCTCTGGCGCACATCTTGTGAAACTTCTGCTCCAGAAGTTGTACCTTGGGTTCTGCTCAACAATAAATAGTTAGTGTTATCAAGTGCTCTAATTTGCAAAATAACACTTGGTAACCCTCCGTCCCGGAAAGATGGTCCCACTTTTAGTGTTTAATTTTGATCAAAGGTTTAGGAAAAACTCATTATCTAAATACAATTCTAAAACTTGTTATTGATACACCATTAAAAGTACTACCAATAACAATTTTTAGATTTTCCTTGGGAAAAAATAAATTAACAATAGAAATCAAAGTTTAACTCAAAAAAAGTGAGACTTTCTTTATGAGACAGGGAGTAATTAGATGGCTGATATGCAAGAACCTTTATGAGCTCAATGAAGGTGATCAGAAGACCCCATGGGTGTGGGCGATTGACAATTAGTCGCTCCAGCAGAACTCTCTCGTGATCTGTTCTTGAATTACTTCCTGCTCAATGGCAATCAATCAGCATACTGTTAAATATGTATGCAAAGCCCGCTGCTTCTAGACCAATATAAATAAATACTAATTAATCCTAATTTTACGGTAGGTTCTTTTATAGAAGCAAGCATAATATAAATATGATAACACTAATGTTACTACATTCTACCCACCAGAAAGGGGGAAAGGAAATAAGTCCTATTTGAGAGCCACTATTGAATTGTGCGAATTGCCAATCACAATTTAACATTAATTTGAACAAAAGTTGCTGCATGTTCCATGCGACATGTTTTGCATTTGGCATTTGAAACGGAAGAAAAATAATCTTCAATAAGAAAATATATACTCCCTCCGTCCCATAGATTTAAAGACTTTTGGGTTTGCACGGGAATTAAGGAGGAAGTATTATATTGAAAGTGTTGTGAGTGTGAAAATAAAATAGGAGGGAGAATGAGTGGAGAGAATAGTAAATTATAATGGTGATGTGAGTATTAAAATAATGTAGGAGAGAGAATGAGTGGAGGGAATAGTAAAGATTCCTTTCCATTTTGGGAAAGTTATATATTATTGTGGGACGACCAAAATGGAAAGTTTATATATTATTGTGGGACGGAGGGAGTATTTAAAAAACAGACACCAATTAGGGGGACATTAAAAGGGAAAGCATCAACGTTTTAGAGAGGTAGAAATTCCTATGACGTCCCTTTAAACAAGAAACTGGGACATAAGGTTTTGAAACAGGCCAAAGCCATCAGCAGATGCTATCATCAAATCAGACTGGTAGTACATGAACAAGTACTTTATTTTTCATATCTGACATGTCGCCTCTCTCTGAACGGAGATGGAGTACGTAAAAGCCAATACCAAGTATTATTCCCCCTGTCCCAAAATGAAATGTCCATAAATTCTAATTTGCTCATGGTCAAGTAAATTTGGATATTTTTTGGATATTCATTTTGGGATGGAAGGAGTATGAAATTAGACAGCAAACAAGTAAGTAACCATTTGTTCATTGACCAAGGATAAATCTGAAAAGCTTATCTCACCTGGTTTGATTCTGAAAATAGGTAAAGAAGGATGAAAGAGAAGTAATGTGTGTGGTTGTTGGGATATCGTAGTTGGTTCGCAACGGCATTCAGGAAGAGATAACGGCCTTCAGTGTCCAGGTCTAATATTAACGTCTGAAAGATGTCCAAGGCTGCACCAACCAAGAAGACAGCCATAGGAGCACCGCCGGACATAGACTGTGCATGTGAGGGCGCTCTCGCCTGCAGCTGCTGGATAGCCTACATATGTGCCACCAGTTTCAGGTTTATATACCAAATATTGTTCAACAAGAGAGTCCATAGGGTCAATAAGTTAAAAAGTAACATGCACATATCTACGAAATAGGCAGAATAGTCATTGCTCACATTATATGTAATAATTGTTTCACAATTTGCTTTTATCATAGCTTTAATGTCCATAAACGTCCTAATTCATCCGGACACGCCGATTAAGATATTAAAATTGCCCCTTCAGTAAATGATTAAGAGAGGATGGGAAATTGGTGATTTTATTTTTCAAAGAAACTTAAATGAAAAGGCTGTGGGTGAATAATTGGAAAAACATGGTAAAAATAATGCTATAAATGGAATAGGACGTTTATTTTGGTATGGAGAGAGAATATCTAAAGAGAGTTGGTGTGTGCTTGTGATTTACTCGAACATACCTGCATTCCAACATAAAGTACAAGGGAATTGATCAAAGGTACATTGTACCGTGTCCCAGACCGCGCAGCCTCACTTGGTGAAAGCAGCAGTTGCTGCTTCAATTCAGAAAGAAATGAAGATCCTTGTTGCCTTACCTGCATGATGTCAAGGCAAAAGAGAATAAGGCGTGAACACTAAGAATACAGCCATAACTTCTTAATTTGTGTTTACCATGGAATTGGCATGTAAATAGTTCTCACTCATCAGCAGTTTTGGTGATTTTCTAGGAAACCAAACAGCCAAGTAGGGGGTGAAAGCTCAAGATGTTAAATCCTACATACCTTCAGATACTCATCCACATCATTCTTCATTTGCTTTGAGTTCAAAGCTGCATCAACCTCTGAGAGAATGCGAGGGGACTGACTAATCTCTGCTAGCAGATCAATCTGAGAAATTGAAAAAAATCATTTGAGTTTCCAAATAATTTTGATTACTGAGAGATTTACATATAGAATATACGATGAATTAAGAACCTTCAGATTGGGAGTTGATGGGTCAGGTAGCCTCATGTTGCGGGAAATGCACTGAGGACAATATTTCTCATCTGTATACAGCTTGGAGGAATGACATCGCATAAGCTGAAATGATAATCACAGAGGAACTCCGGAAAATCATGAAGCAGCACCAGTAACACCCTCAGTGTGCTTTTATAAAGCAAATGAATCTGGATGTATCGAAAACAAAAAAGCAATATAATTAGCATATATTCCTGAGAAAAGAAACAGTTGAACACACCAAGTGAAAGAGGCAAACCGGTTCTGCCAATTCAGCATTTCGCAAGAACGGCTCCATGAACTGAAATAAGTCTACAAGCAAGCGCTGGAAATAGGGCCACCCCTTTTGGGAATTTCCAGTAAGTAGTTTTGGCATGAAACTTCTGTGACTCACCAGCTCAAGCCATGCAAAACTAGAAACAATTTATCCAATCAACTAACATTGTGTAAAGGCAGGAAAGTTGTAGAAACAAACCCGACTCAACTGAAATTTCAGTAAGAAAAACAAAAGCTGTATTGCAACAATGAAGGTTACTATCACAATGTTTTTCCTTCTCATGAACAAGAAGATTGCCTTTACCCTTCAGGTTGCACCATTATTCTCATAAAAAAATCAAAAACATATACTCTTTCCATCCCAGAAAGATTGTCCCATTTTACAAGCCAATTATTTATGGTTAATGTTTTACTTGTTTGTACCTTCTTAAATTAAAGTATAATTAATGTCTCTTTTAAAAACGAGACTATCTTTTTGGTACAAACCAAAAAGAAAAGGGGGACAATATTTTTGGGAATCAGGTGTGTGAGTGTGTGTATCATACAAACAACTTTATCACCACATATCGCTACACTGAGAAGCTTACACTGAAAGTTAATGATCTGACTAAAACCTATGAAAACTATGTTCACCCGTTTATGAAAAGGATGAGGGTGAATGGAAGGATTTGCACAAAACTAGAAAGGTTACAAACTCTATAAAGAACCAAAAATACTTCCCAGTATAGATAAATAAATAAAAGAGTTGAAATTAAAAACCTAAGTAAGTGAGGAGCAGATTGAGGTAGACAGCTCGTTAGTTAAGACTAAGCCACAAACAAGCCAGGTGAAGGAGAAAATGGATGCTAACGCATGAAACATGCCACCTTCAACTTGGATAACAATACAAATAGTAGTAGGAATCCACTCAAACTCATCATCTCCCCATAAGCACACACTCATCTTACCATTATGTAAATATTGTGCAAGTGTCCATTTATATGTATACGCACAAGTGTGTAAGAGAAAGTTACAGCTTCAGCGTGCAAGTAACATTTTCAAGTCAATTCAAAATTTGGCAGAAAAAAGGTGTTTGATATAGAAACAATATGAAAACAATATCTAGCAATTATAGTAAGTTAGTAAGACACATTAGTTCTATAATGAGAAGCTTCCAGAAACATCTCAAACCAGACAAAACAAAAAAAAGCTATCCACTATTGCCGGGGCCCATGGAAATCTTTCATTCTAGATATTTCAACAAACCTGTATTTTACTATAGAAAGAATGGATGAGGTGCACTACACAAACCTGAAAGCAGGAACCTTTAGGGGCTGCAGAGCATGGAATGAAGTCGCAAGAGCTGTCAAAACCTGTATAAACCCATTAAATTAGTAACTTGAAACTTTGACCAAGATGACAAATCTAATACACATACCTGAAAATTTGCCCCATCAAATACTGGATCCAGGATACTCAGGTCAAGCAACCAGTTGATGAACAACCTGAAATAGGGTCTTGGATTGAAAGATTCTTTCTTTTCTTCAGCATCCCTCTGAATGAATCTCACAGTCACCGCCAAAACCTGTAAAGCCAGATACAAATAAAGCTGCGCACTTCCTACATAAGCATTCAAAGAGCTTAAACAGACTTTGAATTGGAATCAAACCTTGGACAACAGAGGCAACTTGCTTGACCCTTGGTCGACCGGGCAATACTAGGCATATATAAGAAGAAATGTCATGAAAATAAATACAGATTGATAAAGCGCTAAGATAGAAATTTTGAGCCATATTCGCATGTCACTACCTTCATGATCGAATGGACAAGTGCAGCATATATATCAATAGCGAGAAAGGATAGTGTTTGCGCTTGATGGGATTGTAGAGGGCTAGAGATCATCACCTCAGAAGATAGACAATGTGAAACAGAGAGGTCCTGGAAAAAAGGGACTAGGTCAATTCTAAAATCTAGCCATTTCATTGTGCTTTAAAGCTTTAAGAACGAAAAGACGGTCTGAATTAGTTTCTCCTCCTCTTCTTGTGCATGTGTGAGCTAGTGCATTCATATGTTCAGAGTCATCGGAACCACCGTTAAACGGCGGAAAAGCGCTCTGATGTATCATCTGCTTTCAGCAAGCCGTTTTGATGCAATTGTAAGACAAAATGAGCACAAGCTGCATCATTCGCTCCAGGGAGCTCACGTATCCGTACCATTCAGCGAAATACATAGAGACCTGCAGAATACACAGATTCAGAATGAGATTATAATTCACAGATAATAAATGCCCACGCAACCTACTAAGTGATGCCTTTCTCTAAGAAGATGGCAGCATCCAAATCACAAGCAAAATTGAAGCTGACAAGAACTAAGGTTCATCAAAACTCTCATTTCTCAAACTCAAAATATTCACAAGTCAGAGGATACTTCTGAGGGAGTATTCACCTCAGCTTAACCATATTCCAAATAACTTGGGTTGGCGACGTGGATGCTTTTAGTTATAGCCTTCCCTGTTACTACTGCTCTTCCCTGCCTCTACCAATGTTGTTGAAACTGATACTGTCCAATTCCTAGTGGGTGAACTTATTATTTTCTCTCTTTTCCTTTTCCAAATTTTATTCCCACCTATTTCTTTTTTTAACTTACTTTTCTCACATCCTTTCTTTCGCGATAACATATGAGGATCCATTTTAGCCGAACCCAAATTATTTTGGGACTAAGGCTTTGTTATTGTTGTTGCACAGTAAAAAGTACAAAAAATAGTCAGTCAAACTTTCAAATGTGGACTCTTTACATGGAATGGAGGTAATAAGTCAAACTTTCAAGGGTTGAGGGCCCTAGGGCCCATGGGCGAGATATCAAACCCATAAATACTCAAGCATCAAACCCATAAATACTCAAGCGAAATGCAAAATTCCACATAAACTCACGCTCACACATTATCCCTCCCGGTCACTCTTATACCCAAAGGTATAAGACTAAAAATTACTCTTATACCTAGGTATATAGAGTATTATTTTTTCACAATTTTTCCTTCTCTTACAAAAAAATAATAAAATCTCATATTTATTAAACAATCCGCTCCTAGACCTAAAGGTATAAGACTTAAAATTAACTCTTATACCTAGGTATGAGAGTATTTTTTCACAATTTTCACATTTTCTTAAAAAAATTAAACAATTCGCTCTTATACCTAAAGGTATAAGACTAGGAATTACTCTTTATACCTAGGTATAAAGAGTAATTTGTTCCCTTCAAATTGTGAAAACAATACTCTTATACCTTTAAGTATAAGAGTATTTATTACTTCAACTATAAAGGTGTTTTTGGGACATTTCACCAAACAGTTCATGTGCAGCACAATAAATACATTAAAACAAACAGTAAGCACTTCAAACTCAACACATCTAAAATCTCCCCCAACAACATATCTTCAACTTGAGACACATGACCTCAATCATACCGCCAGTTATAACATCCAATCACACACAAACACAAAATGTTGCAACTTAACAAATCTAATCTAAACAGACACAATCTCGTTAATATCGCTATGTGCAAACTATACCATCACAGAGACAAAGACAATCTCAGTTCATCCGCTTCATTGCTTTTCAGGTCTCCACCATTGAAGAATGCTATGAAATTTATATTGGTTAAGAAAAAGAAAAAGCAATACCCTGAGTCCTTTTGTATCAGTAAATGAATTTGAAACTGAATTATCAAAGTGCTTTTTCTTCTGCGTGCAGGTATTTCTTTCGTTTATTAGTTCCTCGGACAATTGCTTCAACATGTCCTCTCTTCACATGGAACATCTGAAATCAAATTCGTCTTCGTCGGATTTAAATGAAACTGGGGTGGGGGTAGGTTTTTGAAAGCCGTTAAGAAGAGTTTTGGGTTTTTATAGCCTTTTGATCCGAGTCTCTATTTGTGGGTGGGCTTTTGGATCTCAGCCTTTTATGGAGAATGATTTGGGGTGAGGGGGCCCTCATGGAAATATTCCAACTTTCAAATGTGGACTCTTTAATGGAATGGAGGAGAGTATGTAGCAACTACAAGACATCCAGCCATCAAGGGAAAGCTAACAGCAAAGATGGTACTAAGAGAAAATATCATAAATGATGGCTTGAAAACAACAATAAATACCTGCTCACGGAAGCCAGCAGGATCCGGCTCCATCTACTCGGGAACATTGTAGTCATCCCTTAGTGGCTGCAGAGTGGCTAGTTACCTGTTTCAGCGGAGACTCAAAATGAGGATCCTGGAAATATAAGTTGAATGGCAAGTGTAAGAGAGCGGCATCCCGATCACCTTTTTGTCTTTAGGATTGTCTGGAAATGTCTTCCTTCGCAGCAGTATTAACAGCCAAAGAAGAAACATTTGCCAACGGGTTCCTTGCAATTTCAACCAGATGTTGCAGGGAGTTTCAGGAGACTCCAGGCCTTGCTGCAAGCTGCAGAATGAAGTACAATAAAGTACTGATGACAGAAAATTAACACTGTTCAAAAATGAAAATGATCAGACCTTTGCCAATGTATCAACAAGATTGTGAAGTTCTGATATGACTCTTGAATCAGTATTCACCAAGGCTTGAATAAGGGAAATGGCAAACTCCAGCCATCTCTGCACATGACTAAGTGGAACTATTCTTAGCGCCAAACCTTCTATGCCATGTATGTAAAAGCACAGTAATTGTTAAATCTTACTGTTCTTTCCCGCATCAAGTAGCTTTGCCATATGAACATTAGAGATATTCAGCCAGGTTCTAGTAACTCTCTCTGGACAAGACCAATCGTTATATCTTTGTTGAACTTTCTGTCCTCATCAGAGTAAATGACCTGGTCCCAAAAGAATTACATATTGACTGGGGTTAGATGATAACCCTAACTGCATTAAATGTCAAATCTGGAGGTGTTATTCTTGTTTATTCATAATGTGCTTGTAGCAATGGCAACTATGAACCTCGCATACAAATATTTATAGGGCAAGAACCTTGACTGAGTTTACCATATATGGAACACATAGCCTAAGAAAACATAAATCATTCATGAAGAAGCAAAAATGCAATTAAAATATTAATCTGCAAAAAGTACTTTCTGACTTGAAAACCATTGATTTAGGAAATTTTAAGCCAAAACTGTTTTCAGTTTAACCAAGAAAAGTATGGGTATAGGCCATGATAATGTGCAACCTATAAAATTGTGATCGACCAATATAACTACTTCTATAGAACCATTATCATGGTAAATAGTAACTACAAGCTACACATGCGACATATTGCCCACTCCTCTCAGACCCATAACCTTGAATAGTTATGTGTGGGGGTGTACAGCCATGATTTGAGCTATCAGTTGGGAGTATTGCTCCACTGAGCATAACAAAGTACTCATTAAGTCAGACATCCATCCTTGTCTCAATAAAGGAAATGCGGCATACCCAGCTAGTCACGCTCCTTCACCACCAGCTTGCTGACGTCATTTATGGCAGCCAAAATGGCAAGATATGCACCAACATGCAATAATGTTTACAGCATTTTCATACAAACTTTGAAAGCCTTTGTGACATGGTGAGAAACTGAGATCAAGAGCAGATCTTTTCAAGATGTATATGCATTGAAACATCAGTAAACAAACACACCTTCTGAGCAACAGCCAGCGCGGCCTCATCCCGAATTTATACATCTGAGGATGATCCCAGAATCCTCAGCAACAATTGCCTGAAAACAAGGAGACAGTATGTACTAAATTCCACTATTCCAGCATAGGTCACCACATCCCAAATGCAGATCAAGAGATGGTAAAAGGACATATTGGACCAAAGAGAATCAACTCCAACTTGGATTTGAACTTTAAGCACAAAGTGGAAGAAGAGCAAGAGAAAAACTGTATATTTTTGGTGAAGAACCAATACCTGAATGTCAGCCTCCTCAGCATCATTAGCAACCAAATTTT